>OY757191.1:7097197-7406754 GCA_963583895.1 Melanophora roralis
ATTTATAGCAGTAACCTGCTGCCGACTATGTGTTATTCAAAAAAGATACAGATTTTCGTTGTTGAAATAGCTTAACAAAAACTGCGTTTCAAAACATATTATTTGAATTTGAGAATTTCTTCAGAGTTAACTAATTTTATTTCAGCAATTTTTATTTATATTTCAGAAATTTCAATTTTCATAATAGAAAATTTCGAAATACAAACAGAAAATATTAAAATAAACTTTAAAATTTTTAAGTTAAATTAAAAATATCTGAAATTGAAATAGAAATTTCTGATATACAATTAGAAGCTTTTAAATTGAATTAGAATGTTCTACAACTGAATTAGAATTTTCTGAAATCAAAATTTCTAGAAAATAGTTAAATATTCCCCAAATAGAATTTAAACAGAAATTGTTAATGAATTAAAACTTTCTGAAATTAGACTTAAGATTTATAAAATTAAAAGAAATATTTTAAAACACAATTAAAAGTTCCTAAATCGAATTTAAAAAATTTCAATTCAATTGAAATTTCTAAAATACAGTAAGAATTGTAATGTAAGATATACAGTTGGAAATGTTAATGATACTTATAATGTTTAAACTTAAATTTATATATGTATGTAGATACTTACAATAAATATTTTCCATACGCAGTATACACTAAAAAAATGTCCAATAACATTAAAATATTTTCCCTGTAAAGTCTGCGACCACTTCTGACGCTCTTGCATGTTTTTTAAGTAATTAATTTCCAAAAAAAGTTGACGCAGAAGCTCTTCCAAGCCATAGATTTCCATGCGCAATTGATTAATATCTAGAATGCCCACATATGTATGATATAACATATATTTACAACTAAAAATTTAATTTATTCTTACTTTCACCTCCAGCATCAATTCTATTTACCGCAGAACTTAAAATGTTCCATAGTCTAGGACGGGTTTGGTTAGTTTTATTGCGACGGTGCATTTCCAAGACCACACGCTTTTTTTTGCCCGTTAACATGTCGACAGTCAAAAGAAGTCTGCGTTCTAAATTTATGATATCACTTTGGAAAACTGGCCTAACGTTTGAAACAAATATTCTTATAGGTATTTCCACAAAGATATTTTATTTTTGTATAATACATGCCTTATAAAATATGTCATACTCTGGTAGGGACAATTGACAGCACCAAACCCAGATAATATGGCCATTACTGTTACACCAATAACACTAATGCGTGATACACCCTGTTCAATTGTAAATATGCCATTGGACGCGCTTAGCAAAGGAAATGGTTCTCCTATGCGCCATAAGCCATACAAAAATACAAACCAACAACAGGTGGTCATAATACGTACCCATTTTTCAGAAACTGTACTTAAAAAAAAGTTAAAAAATATTCAAAAATTCAAAATGTAGTGCAATTTTGCCTACACGTTTTAACTGTGCAATCAATATTTACTAATAAATATTTATGTTTTTAGTCTTAAGGAATACTGTTCTTTAACTTACCAAACGATATACTGTGTATGACCGAATAACATATATATAGTGGTATTACCGCTATTATCATTAGCAATAGAGATGTTAAGCCCAAGCGCCAATGAAAATATCGTGAACTGGAATCTAATACACCCAAAATTTCAAAAATTATCAGCTCGAACATAGTTAGTGACAGGGCAAATGTCACCGAAAATATCAACTGCACAGAAATGTGGCGTATCTCATAGTTTTTAAATAATTGTTTTACAAAGAAAATCCAGCCGCCAGCAAAAAATAATACCTTAAACACAAAGGAAAATAATAAATTACAAAAGACCGGTATTTAAATGCTTTAACTTCATGATAGTGTTACTTACCTGGGACACAAACACTATAATACAATCATTTAAAAATGCCATTATGGTTTAAAAAAATTGTTATACTAGAGGTGTTAGTGCTTTAACACTATTCAAGCATTTTTCTAAAACAAAATTGTTTTTATTAAAATAAAATCACAATGAACTTTTAGAAAACTTTATAAACGAAATTAAAAGAAACTTTATATTGTAAACAAAAAAATAAACGTCACAAAAAATTAAATTTATCCATTAGCCAGCTGTTTTTGGAATGTTACCAGACTTTGCCTTAATTAAATACAGTCCCTAAGGCAACACCTAAAAAATTAACTAGAGCAGCTGGTTAAATGAGCTGGCTTTCGAAAAAGAAATTTTTGTTGTTTTCATAGTAGTATAATTAAAAATGTTTTCGTCATAAAAAATAAACAGTAAAATGCACAATTTGCTTAAATGTAAGTTATAGCAAGTGCAATATTTGCTCTTAATAGAATTTGTGAAAAAATTAGTGTTTTTTATTTAGTTTTAAGAAAATTTCCTGCCCTCCTAATTTTAGCCTTTGAATTGTCCTAACTTGTGTGTTTTCAATATTTGTTTATGGTTTGGCAAAAGTTTTCGTAAAAAATGTCTTGTTATTTTCGCCAAAACTCCGACTGTGAAATTACTGTGCCCAAGTATAATGAATCGCCTAATGGTATCATCTACTACGACATTAAGGTACGGGTGGGTCATGTTGAGTGGCTGGTGGAACGTCGATATAAGGACTTCGATCAGCTCAATGAAAAGTTGATAGAGGAGATAAGCATATCAAAAAAACTTCTACCACCAAAAAAGGTAAAATCAATTCTTCAACTATTGCATAACAGTTTTCTACTTAGGCTTAAAGCCAAGGCCGTTCTGTAAAACCAAATCCGTGTAAATTTTTGGATTTCAGACCGAATTGGCAATTATTAATCGATTTCAAATCAAGTTAAAAAGCCTATTTGAATGCACTAAGTCGTTCTATTTGAAGAACACTAATCAATTTAAAATCGGCTCTGTTTACAGAACAGGCAGCAATACATTGAATGTTAATCCGCCTTAATTAAAGCAATTTATAAATTAAAAAAGGTTCATTAGACAGTTAAGCTATTATTTTCTTAATATCTTGGTTCGGCTTTTTTAAACAATAAAAAAAAATATAATTGATAAAAACAAAAAATAAAACGGTTTCCGGTGTCTGATTTTAAATGAACAAACTGTTATACGACTTAAACAAATGATACCTTAACTTTGTCCAGCATTGGCTTAAAATCTCTCTTTACAGATTGTAGGCAATAAAAATCCTGCCTTTGTAGAGCAAAGACGTGAACAATTAGAGAAATATTTAAAGGAATTGTTGGTGTTTTTCCGTATACAGTTACCGCGCGTATTGGCAGAATTTTTAGAATTTAATAAATATGATATAATATATTTACTACAGGATATAGCCAAACTATGTAATGAAAGTGGTGAGGCCTTGTTAAGTGTCAATAAGGAATTTCATTTCTCAGCTTTAGAAGTAAGATTGAAAAAATAATTGAAAATACGTTGTTTAAGTTTATAATTTCAGGTCTATGCTATAAGTGAACGCTTAAATTTACCCTGCCCGCCAGAAAATATAGAGCAACGAGGAAAGTTTGATTTCTCCCATGTTCTCGATTTTTGTACACAATTGGAGATTCTTAAAGTAACGCCTGTCAAAAATAATGACACATTCGCTAATGATTATAATGCTGTCGATGTTCCTATTGGTCGCAGTAATATAATACCCAAAGATTTGAAATTTAATTTAAACGCTTTTCGTAATCTGATATGTTTAAAGATTTTCGCATTGCCTACCGAAAATATCGTTGATATTGGCTTGCTCAAGCCAACTCTGCAAAAAATTTTTGTTCACAATACTATTATTACTTCAATTAATCAGGTCTTACTGTGTGATAATGTACACAAGGACGCCTCAATAGAAATTCCAAGCGGAGAAGCAATAGCCTTAAATCGTTCTTTATCATCAACAACCAAAACGAACAATAACTTTGCCCCTATCTCTACGTCCCCCTTGTGGCGTAATATAATTGAATTAAACTTGTCGGGTAACCTTTTAACACAAATTGACGAAAGTATTAGAACCGTGCCACAGCTAAGAATACTTAGTTTAAAACAAAATCGTTTGCGTGGTATTAGAAACCTAGCAGAATTGCCACATCTGCAAGTATTGAACTTATCTATTAATCTTATAACCGAATGTGTAGATTGGCATCTGGAATTGGGTAATTTAGTAACACTAGATTTAGCTCAAAATAAATTAAAAACCGTTAGAGGTCTAAGAAAATTGCTTTCTCTCATAAATTTGGATTTAAGTTGTAACCTTATAGATAATTTGGAAGAAGTTGACAATGTGTCGTGTTTGCCTTTGCTTGAAACATTGAGATTAACGGGAAATCCTTTGGCCAGCAGCGTGGGTAAGTTAAGCGATTGCTATAAAGCCTATATATATTAAAACTGTTTTTATTTTGCTACTTAGATTACCGTGCTCGAGTTTTGGCAAGATTCCACGAAAGAGCATCAGAAATAGTCCTAGATAGTGAAAAGGGGACCCAGAAGGAATTGGACACAGCCTTAGTATTATCGGCGTTGCACACATCACGTATGAAATCATTAAAATCTCAACAATATTAGGTTAGTAATATAAAATCAATCAGCCCTGTTCCCTAAATCTTTTTTATTAAGAAAGTATTTTCGAGTTATTCTGATTAGATATTTTGGTGTTCCAACAAAGAGGCAGCTTGAAGCGCGATACTTAGGGCCCTATTATAGTTTACAACTCAACTTTACTTTAGTCGTAATATGCAATCTTGTATTATGATGACAAACAAACCAAACAAATGCTACTGTCGAGCTGTATTTTGCTGATGCTTTTGCCAACCAAACTAACAAAAAGTTGTGAAATTATTTTTTTACAGGTTTGGTAATACTTAGTACCAAATTGCACAAGTTGAGTTGTAATCCATAATTTTTATAAAAAAATCAAAATATTCTTTTACATACATAAATAACTTAAATCGTTTTACCTTTTTGTTAATTCTGAATTTTGTGTATTTTTTCATTTTATTGAGAACAAAGATTAATTGCTACTTAAGTTGACATTTCTATCCTTAAAAAGCCTTTTAAACTAAAAGACTACAAATAGAAAATTTAGTTTTCGGAAAAATCCTTTTTGATGACTGCAAAAATCCTAATTGCTGTTGAAATTGGTTTCCTCAAAGATAAACACACAGCTCTGTAAAAAAAAATTATATATTTTTACTTAAACATGCAAAAGCAATTTGTTACACTTGCTTTTTTATTCTACCTTTAATGTTTTATCATAAAGTTATATTTATATAAGAAATATTGTAGTATGCTTTATTGATTTGGATACACTCATTTTCATAAAGTATTAAAACATTTAAATTGAAATCAATTGTTAAAACATGGATTTTAGATAATTTCCAACGGAAATATGTGTGCTTTTATATTTTTAATATGTTTGTTTTGTCTTTAAACAACTTGTATGTTCTTTCTTTATTATTATTTGTATATATGTATATATATATATATATATATATATATATTTTTTTTTTGTGTTTTAATATGCATTTTAATATATACTTTATTGTAAGTTTTAGTTTTGTTATTTAAAATTTAAACCACTTATTTATAATTAATTACATAAAATTATAAAATTTTGAATAATTTGAGTTTTCTTTCTCGTTTGCTTGTTAGAAAGAAAGTTTAAGGAAATATTTAACTCTTTTTCTTTTATTACCATTTACTTTTTTATATCCGTAAATGTATGTACGAACATTGTTGACAAAATCTTAATAAAACAAAAATTTCCTAATGTATCTGATATACAATCGTTTCGTTTTTTTTTTTTTTTGTAATATGAAATAAGTTCTTTTTGGATTTGCCCAAGTTTTTATTTTTTTTGAGGTTTAAAAATTTGATTTCAGTAATATTGCCAGGGCGGTATAGATGGTAATCTTTCCCTAGCATTTTTAGGTCATTTTCATTGCTGTTGATGATGTTGAATGTGAGGATGCTGAAGATGATGCTGTTGTTGCATCATTTGATGGTAATGTTGCTGCTCAGCAGCCGCTACTGCATCAAACATAGGCGTATGCACTTCACCTAAAAACTGTGGTGTTGGTGGTGGATTGGGATCAGCTAACTCGCCAATTAGAGGCATATCTATGTCGGCGGCATTCAAAGTATGCGGAGCTACCTCAGATTGACCAAATCCCAAATGATATTGATTTTGCCCCGGTACTTGCAAATGACTGGTGTTGTCCACTATATGAGCATAATGTTGAGAGGCATGTTGCTGCTGCTCCACTGGTGTAGCATCCATTTGCCCGAATGGTATCGGAGTTTGATCGGGTGCCATTGACTGCTGAGCATCCATAGCATCCTGCTGCTCTTGCTGTAAATTTTCTTCGGCCTGCTGTTCCTCATTTACTGTATCAGACACATCCATGGATTGCTGTGCATCTTCATCCTCTCCACCTTCAGTTTCTCCATCAGCTCCACCTTCGCCATCACGCTTAACTAAGCCCAACATATCAAGCATATTACGTTTGACAGTATTCTCTTGAGCCACCTGTAAAGTTGGATAGGCAGACTTTTGCCCACAACTGGCCAAATGATGGGCCATATTGTTGCCGTTCGCTGTAGAGAAGCCACAAATACAATGCATTTCATTGGGCAATGGCATTTCCATTACATCTTTACTGCCGGTCGAACCAGCGCAGTCGCTGGTATGTTGGAACATAGCACGTTCACAGGCTGTCTTATAGTTACATTTATTGCATTTCAGATTACCGCTGAAAAGTAATGGATTCATTTAATTTTTTTCTTTTTTTAATTTTCATTATTTCAATATTGAAGATTAGGGCTTTTAGCTAAACTTTGAATTTTTTCGGAGTTTCCATAGAATTAAATTTGGAAATGACTGAAAAATAAGTATGTATTTCAGTGTCAAAAATTTATATATGATTTAATGTCTAAACTCAAAAAATTATTTCAATTCCAGCACAGAAATAAAAATTTATTGATCGATTTTATATCCAACTTCAACAGCTATTGGTTTCCATAACATGGCCAATATTTTATGGAGCAATAATTTTAGCTAAAATTTTAATAACAATTAAATAATGTACTCACGTGAAATGATGTTCGTTGATAATTTCCGCATTGCACTCCGCACATATGGAGCCCTCTATGAAGGCATAAAACTCACCCAGTTTTGATTGTACCGAGAAAGGTAGTGGTTCCTTATGATGGCTGCGGATCTAAGTCGAAAAATAAACAAAACATGTACAAATGCCGTTATAAGGCAGCCATAATATCAGAATTGTGATTTGGGTTGTCGCAGTCGTATTGATATTTAAGTACATATGTACATAACAATCAACATGACTAAACCAAACACAATTAGGATAATTATTTTAAGCTTACCTTGGGCTGCTGAATTAGCATAGAGTTCCTTAAAAGTTTGCGCACATTTTGCGATTTTTTCAACAAACTTGAATGGTGATTGGAAACGTGTTGTTTTAAAGCACCTTTAAAATTTAAGAAAACTAATCAAAAAAAAACTTAGCAAAAAAATTTTGAAATTTACAGACCTTTGTCAGTAAAACTTAATGCACATTTGGTGCATTTAAGATTTATGTCCTTTTTGCTTACATGCTGCCTTAAATGCATATAAAAGTTCTCAATATTACTTTGATTTATTTTGCCCTTATAACAGAACCGATAAATCTAAAATAAAGGTTAATATAAATTAAAAAAGCTGCTAAAGAAAAGAAGAGCAAATATTAGGAAATAAACTTACATCCAAACAGTAGGGGCATTGCAAGAAATTCTGATTTTTATGATCATCGTAAAAGTGGCGCACTGCATCGCGGTGCAAAGATGTTCTATAGCCACAGGCTTGACAATCGTATGGTAATTCCAGCATAGAATGTTTATTTTGCAAATGAGATGTTAAGAAATTCAATGAGTTAAAACGTTGCTGGCAAATCAAACAGCGATAAGATGCTGAATTTGAAGACTTTGTCTCCTCTGGATGCATAATGTTATTGTGCTTAGTCAACACAGTTTCGGTATCCATCTTTTCCAAACAAAACAAGCATTGAAGACTGTGATCTTTGCCATCGATATTGAGATGGGACACTAAATGAGTTTGGAATTTTTCATTGGAATCAAAAGTAGTGGCCGTATCACAAATAGGGCATTCAATCTGTGTGGCATACAGAAAATCATAATCTGCTTCCTCTTCTTCTCCAGCCTTTTTCTCCTTTTTGTAGGGGAATAGTTCATAATTCTCTTCATTACCATCCATTATGCCGTAATACATTTCCTCTAAACCCTTAAGTTCATCTTCATCCTTTTCTTTTTCTTTTTCCTTCTCCTTTTCCTTTTTACCAAGTTTACTATCATTGAATTTCTTGGAAGAGGACAAATCCTTTTTAGCGGAAAAAGGTTCTTTTTTAGCACTTTTACCGGGAGTATATTTAGAGTTCTTCGAAAGTTTATAATCTTCTTCAGCTTTATTATATTTGCTCTTTTTGCTCGAGGGAGTGTCATCTTCTTTTTCTTTTTTAATTTTTGTAACGTTGACCTTTTCCGCACTAACATAATCGGCCTCATTAATGGCTAAAAATTATTTAACAATTGGAAACAAAAATAATAATGATAAAAAGAAAAATATTACTCTATTACTATCTAATACTAAAAGCAATATGCTATAATTTTACACTAATCAATAAGTTAAGAACTAAAAGCAAATTCAACTACTTTTTAAAGGTTTAATTTTTAAACAAAAAGCATAAATTTACTTGTTATTTTCATAATTTTTATAAATTAAAGTAATTAAATTGGTTAAGAAAAAAAACTTACGTTTCCTTTGTTAAGTTTTTAACATGTTGTTTTAACACAAAAGAAAATAATTTACTAAATTTTTGTATATTTTTTTAGAAAAACAAAAATTTATTGATAATTTAAAAAAAATAGGAAACAAACAAATCATTTTATGGTTATTTAATTTTATCAAAGTTTCGTGTTTAAATATGTACGAAATTACAGCTGCAGTTAATAATAAATATTTAATAAAATAACTATGCTTTTTGTTTAAATATTAAACTAAAAAACAACTGCTTAGTTTTAAGCAGTTTAAATAATATTCAGGTAAGTTTTTAAAATTATTTTAAATTATATGTAATAATAATTAGAATGATTATAAAAAATATTAATCTAATTTAAGACATTTAACTGAATTATATAATATTAATACATATGTATTTTAAATTTCTTGATTTCATTAAAACATATTTTCAATAGATTTTTAGGTACACACTATAAATTAAAGCTAAAGGTTATTTTAAATAAATTCAGTTTAATTAAAATCTATAACTTCATTAAAATCTATAAAAATAAAAAAGACAAGATAATTAAATTTAAAGAAAGGCCAATAAAATAGGCTTTTAAATTTTATAAGACAGAGCAACAGTAAATTGAAAATTAATTTTTTTTTATCGTTTAAAATTGTAAAACTTGAACATGCAAAATTTTTACAAAAAAATATTTTAAAAAATCTTTAAACAACAGCAATTTTTCATTGTTTACTAAAGATTTTAAGGGGGCTTTAAAATCCACATATATTGAGAATTTTCAAATATTAGGATTTGAAGTTTGTAAATCTGATAAATCAAAAAGAAACAATCAAATCACCCTTTAGATAAATTTTTAATATTAAATAATATCAACACTTTTCATTAATTTAACATTAAAATATTTAAAAACTAAAAAACATTTTTAAATTTTAATATTTGTCAAAAAATTGTAATTGCCCGCCCCAGAAAAAATCAAACGAATATGGTAGTACTTATTTAAAACAACAAAAAAACGAATATGTTTTTGCTTTTAGTATAATTTTTGAACTAACGTTCGTTCGATTTCATACTTTACTGGGAAAGGCAGTAAATTTTTTCAGGAAAAATTTAAGTTCAAATGATTGTCATTTTTAAAATAAATTTTAAATTAGAACAATTTAAGGTTAATTTGAAGTATTAAAAAAATCAAATTTGTTTGTCCAAAAAATATTTAACATTTGATTACAAAGGAAATTGTCCTTGTTTGCCGCACGGCATAGTTCTAAGCAATGTGAACTTTTTTTTAATCCTTGACATCTTGATATTTATTCAAAATACAAAGCATTTAAAGATTGAGAATGAACGCAAAAATTCCAAAAAGCTAAAATATAAGGCAAGCTAAAATAAAAAATAACAAGATTTATTTGTTTGCACAAAACAAACACTCTTTTTTGCCGCACTTTAAAGAAGGAAAAACATATTAGTTTTAAAATAACCGTTATTCTTTTTGATTTTGTTAAATAAATGCTATGAACTTAAGTGTCTTTTTTCGTTTTACAAGAAATCAATAAACACCAAACATTCATTATTGTGCTTTGTTGTGACATGCGGCAACCAAGAAATCATCAGACGATTTTTTTCTTTATTTTTTTCCGTTTTAAAAATTTTTATTTAAATAACATTGCCAACTGCATTAGGTGAAACTGGCCCTAAAATTCTTCTTTAATTATCAAAAAAAAATTTGAAAGAATTTTTATAAAAAAAAAAATTTTAAAATGTCAAACAGTTGCAGTTAAAGTTGCCAAAATATTAAACAAAAACCGCAAATTTTACAATTTTTTATCCCCCAAAAATACTATACACCTTTTTTAATTGTAATGTGCAAAAGATCCCTTTTAAAACTCAAAAATGTATTTTATTTAAATAGCTAAGATTATCAAAATAATTCTATCTACTTTGTTTACCATCTCAGATTTAAGTAATTAAGCCCTATTCTGTTTTTAGATACACACTGACATTTTTATGCCCCTTTCTTCTCTGTAACAATTTAGTCACAAGTACTTTTAACTTCTAAAACTTTGTATTTTGTTGCCCCTTTTCTTCAATGTAATTATTGGGTTAGAAATACTTTTAACCTACTATGTTTCGGATTTTTTGTCTTTCATAACTAGAAACTTGAGTCTTTAAATTTAGAATTGCAGAAATATCCTCTTATGTTTTAGCTATTTCACAATAAAAAAAGGGGCGTAAAAAATGTTGGTTAAAATTAAAATGCATAGTGTTAATTTTGTTTCTATCATGATTTTTCCCGGTTTTTTTTACGTATGTTAAGGCGAAACCCCCAATATAAAAACCTTTAACATAATTGTTAAAAAGTTATTTTTTCTAAATCACTGTTGCCCTGTTTGTCTATATGTTTTCCTAAAATATACAAAACAAGATTACTAACGTTTTTTCAATCTTTTAGGAGTAGCATTTGCTGGTATTTCCTTGGCATTCGCCGGCAAAACACTCCAGTCCTTAAAAGGGTTAGTGGCCACCTGAAACAAAAAAAACAAATAGAAAAAAATTATAAATAGAAAATTATAAAATTGTTAAAACTTTTCTGTAACTTACGTGGTACAATCTTTGTGTTAAGGATTCAGTGCAATTAATGCGTGTCTGTTCTGCGATGTGTGTAGTAATATTATTGAAAGCCTGCAGAGCGTAGGTACCGAACTGTTCACGCCATACCAACTCATCTAAAAATTGTTGAATCATTTGACGCGACAACAAAGAAAGGGTGTTTTGGAACATTCTCGGCACAATACGCCTTAAATAGTCCATAACTGCAGAATTGGTATGTTTAGCGTTGTTATCAGTAGCAGCTGCTTGTACAACGTTCTTAAAGCCCATTGAATACAAAGTCATTTTGTCGACAGTCAAATCAATGCATATAGTACTATCCTGTGAGACCCATCGTTTAAGTGGTTCCAATATGACTTGAAAACGTTTTTTGTAATTACGATCTGAATCGGATAAAGGTTCTACGGCTCTGAGACGTATAGTTTTTTCAGCATAATCTAGTACGCCTAGTACCTCCACCTTTAGTTGTCGCTGTTGACCATCCTGCGAAGTAGTTCCAAATGAAATGACACCTACTTCAACATATTTATCGGGTCCACCAAGTTTTTTGCATTTCTGATGAACAGCCAGGGTACAAATGGCGCGAAGCCAAGTGTAAACGCCTTTTATATAGACATTATCAACCTTGACCCATTGAACCACGTTTTGGATATTGGTCTGACAGGCCCAATGATAAATCAGCTTAAGTATGCAAGAAGGTGGATGGGGGGCACCCTCAAAAATAGAACCATGGAAAACAGAAACAAAGCGCGTGGCGCAACATTCACTTATCCAAACATATCCGCCTGTGTAGGGGAATTTAGAAGCATCAGAATAAACACCTGCAAACAAAAAAAAAAAAGATTAAATATTTTAATTAAAATTTGTTTGAAACCCTTTTTTGAATTTTAATGATATTCATTATCAGTTAAATATCTTACACAAAAAAAAAATGTTCTCTATTTTTTACTTACCTAGTTTTAAGTCATTTGTTTTATGATTTGCACATTTCTGTTCAGCTTTTAAAAGACCCTCCTGTATCAGCCATTCGGTAAATTTGTTAGGTGTCAACATTAATACCAACTTCACCTTAGAATCCAATTTATTGCGGGTAGCCGACATATCCTTGACTTTAAGCCACGGCTTAGCCAATACCACCAATGAGGGAAAGGTTTTACCCTGTAGTTTGGTTTCCTTATTTTCCTTTGCATTTTTGCCATCCTTTCCATCGGAACCAATGATAAGACCACCTACAGCAGAATCCTCCGAAGGACGGAAATTGGGTGCTGGAGAGGATTCAGCATTTTTAATACCTTTCTTTAAGTCTTTAGATGACTTACCACCCTTTGTAACCGGAGACTCTTTGGCTTCAGCCACGCCTTTTTTGCTTTTGGGGGTACCACCATCCGACCTATTATTCCTTCCAGATGTTACAGCAATTCTCTTCGCCAATGGCACGTCATCATCCTCCTCGTCAGAAGACTCCAAGTACACAAAATTAGGAGCTCGTTTGCGACCGGCACGTGAACCACCTTTAGCGGACGTCTCATCTGCCTTTGTGGTTTTTTTAGGTGGCAAAGTAGCTTCTTTCAGCTCTTGCAACACTTTGCCCTTAAAAGAGTATGCCTGAAAAACTTGACCATTGAAGAGTTCTTTGCCTTCATTCGCATTTAGGGCAGTCTTTAAAGCATTTTTAATAGCATTATGCTCGTTGGCAACTCTTTCGTAAGCACCTAATTGTGCCGGTGATAACTCCTCAATTATGCAGTCTAAATCTAAAGTTATATCCGTTTTAGAAATTTTCATCGTAAGGTTTTAGCGTACCATAAAAATGTTATATAATTTAATTGAGTTTTTAGTTTTAAATTTTTTTTTAATATTTCTCACAATACAATAAGCAACGCGTCTATAACAAAATTTTTCTTTACACCAATACACACTAAAGTAAAATGGCGGCTTTTAGTAAGCAGGGTTGATGTTTCATTACAAAGCACCATTCCTAAAGCAGATTCTTACAAATCTCCGATATATATCCTTTTTCTATTAAAACGAAGAATATAAAAGCAATTGAAATGTGGTTACTTCTTGAGAAAAACATTATTATAGCTTTTTATGTGAGAAAGATGTATTTTTTTTTGAAATTAATATAATACGTTTATATAAGAGTATGAACCATCCCAGATTTTTATAAATTTTGTGAAACATGGTAGTACTAAAAACAACATGTCACATTTCAGCACTGCCAGAAAAAAAATTTTGCCAGATATTAAAGCAAATTCAAGGCGAATTCGCCTTGAGCAAATTAAATGGAAAGAATTCGCCTTGTGACATATGTGTAGTATAACTGTGAATATTTTTATGTTAACAAATAATAGAGGAAAATAAAACTTATTTAAAAAATGAGGGAGTCTGATAAATCATCCAGCTATCAACGCTCAAAACATAAAACTAGATCTCCATCCCGAGGCAAAGAACGATACCGGGAAAGAGATAGAGACCGGGAACGTAGCAGCCGGGATAAGGAGCGCGAAAGAGATCGTGACTATGATCGGGATTATTATTCATCCCGTCATTATAAATCAAAATCCAGACACTCGAAAAAGTCTAAGCATAGCCGCCGTAGTCGCAGTTCCAGCTCTTCATCTGCGTCATCATCTAGTTCACGAGACAGCCGTAGCAGTCGAAACAGTCACGCCTCTAAATATTCCAGCTGCCATAACAGCAAAGCTCGAGCGCCGAGCTCAGAAAGCAATTCTAGAAGTGCAACCACAGCTTCCAGCAGCACAAGTACAGTACCCGTCACAAAAGCTATCGATTTAATGGATTTGAAGGTACAAAAAGCTTTAGAAACTATCGAGGAGGATACTTTTGTACCTAGAGCTTTCTTCAGTACTAAAGATAGAGAAGCACCCGAGAAAGGTAACTTTGCCTCAGATAAGGTCATTATAGACTTGCAGGCAGAGACAGTTACATTTACTATGAATCTAGAGAAGTTAAAGAATGCTAATACAAAGGAGGAACTATTTCATCCAAATGTAAGTTGAGAAATTCATTAGTTCACTTTTAACTCTATTCAAATCTCAAGATTTATTAAAATGTTTATTTTTTAGTTTTTAGGTGATGCGGACCAAAAGCAGGACAAATGGGTACGAAGACTGTTTCTGTATCGTCAGAAATATATGAAAGAATAATTGTACATACATACATATGCAGAGTAAAGCTTACTCATCTGAAATTTCTTGAATATAAATACCATAATTTAGTAAGCTGTTTTTTTTTTTAATTTTATTAAAAGTTGTTTACTATTTTAGCCTATTTTCTTCGATCTTCTGTTTCAATGCAAAAAAGTTTGCATTTTTTATTTATTTATTCAGCTTAACTTTAAAAAATATCCGATCCCGTTCTACGCGACCTTTGGAGAGCCTCCTCGGCTTTTAATAGTTCATTTTCTGAAGGCTCCAAAGGTGACCCATCCTCCTTCAATTTGCCCTCTTTAAAGTCGTCTATTATTTTTTTTGAATAAATGGAATTAAACAAATCTAAACTAGTAAATTCTGACTGTATGACATCGGGCGCCTTGTAAGACACATAAGGCTTTAAGTTGCAGCCTTCTAAATTAGGCACTATGATATCAGGAATTTTTTCCGGTATTTCCACATATTTCCCATTTACTATTATTCCCGTATCGCGAACACCTCTTTTATGCACAGGAACTGGTGGGTTGAGTTGCGTTCGTTGAGCCTCTTTTACCACACGCGTGCCCCGCTTATTGTACACCAGAAATTTACGAAAATTTCGCTTACCCTCTAGGGTCGCTGTGGTAAAAATTGTGCGCCGTTGGCTTTTGGAAGCCAATGTCAAAAGTTGTTTGACAATAAGCATAATTAGTCTTGAAAAATTTCTGGATCTGGTACTTAAGTTGAAAAATTTTTTAACTCCACAATCAAAGTGCATGTATCAGGTGGCCTTAGTTTATCAGCTGTGTTACCAAAGCGAATTCATATCAGGTGGGAGCGATTCTACAAAAACAACTAAAACACTAAAACAAAAACTCTCAAATTCTTCCTCCTCCTTTTTGAGCTCTTTTTTGATACTACAGTTGTTGATGAGTTGTTGTTTGTAAAAAAGAAAACAATAAATAAACAAAACTTGACATTAATATAACGAAATACCGCTACTCAGCTGGTTATCTAAGACTACCTGATATACTTGTACCCTGTATGTAACTTTAATTCGTTATTTTAATGTCAAGTTTTGTTTATTTATTGTTTTCTTTTTTACAAACAACAACTCATCAACAACTGTAGTATCAAAAAAGAGCTCAAAAAGGAGGAGGAAGAATTTGAGAGTTTTTGTTATCTGTTTTTTGCCATTCTTATGACGGTTTAGCTGTTTTTGTAAAACCGCTTCCACCTGATGCATGCGCCTTACTCATAATAAAGTCAGTCTATGATTAGTTGCAAGGCATATCCATACAAGGTGGCCGCAAGAAAAAAAATTCAGAGAGGTGTTCTTCTACTCTTTATTTTTTTACATGGAGTTTGACACTAAACTTGAAAAAATTTTTCAATTTTAGTGTCAAACTTCATATAAAAAAATATGTAGTAAGAGAACGGATATGCCTTGATTAGTTGTATAATTATTGATATGTACCAAGGTCATGGTGGAATAAGAAGTGGGATCGTCCCTAAAACAACAACTTCCTGTAAAATTTCAGCATTTATTTTGTTGTTGCTAATTCCAGCTTGGTTGTCGAAAATCAGGGTACACTTATCAGGTAGGAGCGGTTCTACAAAAACAACTAAAACCGTCATAAGAATGTCAGAGACAATAAACAAAAACTCACAAAATTTTTCTTCTTCTTTTTGTGCTTTTCTTACGATACTACAGTTGTTGTTTGTATAAAAGGAAGAAAATACATAAACATAAACAAAATTTGACATTAATATAACGAAATACCGTTACTCAGCTGTTTATCTGAGGCTACCTGATAAGTGTATCCTGTCGAAAATGTTGCGAACACACATACTACTACACATTGCATAACATAAACAATTGTCCAAGCTAAGTTAGAAAACATATGGCGGAAATGGAAGTCAGCTGATTAGTTATTCCTACCTTGTTCAATATACCTTGACCATGGTGGAATAAAAAGGTGGGAGCGTCCCGAAAACAACAACTTCCTGTAAAATTTCAGCATGTATTTTGTTGTTGCTAATTCCAGCTTGGTTGTCGAAAATGTAGCGAACACACAAACCCACAGTATACACAACCATTGTACAACATAAGCAAGTGTCCAAGCTATGCTAGATAACGTATGGCGGAAATAGAAGTCAGCTGATCAGTTGTCCCTACCTTGTTGAATATACCTTGACCTTGACCAAGGTGACTTTAGTGTACCCTGATATACACAACGCTTAAACTATAGATGCCGGACGACTTATCGTCATTTTGCGGTTTTCGAACCAAAAAATGGCTTTGGACGATCAGACGACTTTTGCTTATTTATATAAGGATTTTTTTTTACTAAAATTGGAAATCTGTAAAAATTTTTTTAAATATATACGTGTTTTATACCCTTCACATTAGTGATAAGGATATACATATATAGGTTCGTCATTTCGTTGGTAATTTTTGTATATCCGTCTGCGTCCCCATTATATATTTATTATTTTTGCCCTTTAGATGCGAAAGCCGATTTAGTAATACCAGTCTTTATGCCTGGCCGTATGTCCATTTTATGGTTAAAATCAACTTTTGTAGCCCCCGATTTTGCATAAGCCCGTATGTAGTACTAAACTATCAGAAATATCTGCGAGAAAATCGCTGTTGAAATCTAGCAAAATCGCTCTATAACTGACCGAAATATAAGCCAAAACCAAACCTACCTCCGTTTATTTCTGTAAAATTTTGTTATATATGGAATTTGACAACACGAAATAATTTGAACCGTTTTGTTTTCCCGCTTTTTTATTATTATTATTATAATTAAAGCCATAAATTTTAATGTTGGCTTGTTTGGACTATGTTTTAAGGTTTTGACGGTATTAGACCAGAGTTATCTGGCAACTATGGCTTAAATGGGAATATCATGGTACAATTACCATGGGGAATATAAATTTTTTAACAGTGAAGAAAATTTATTTTAATTTTAGTATAGAGAAATTTTCAGGCCAGTCAAGTTGAGTATCGATTATTTGCGGAAGAGCTTAAAAGCAATACATAATTAAAGAAATAAGTTCACAATTTAATAAAATGTAAAACATGTACATATGTATATTAAAGAAAATTTCAAAGTAAACTTTATAAATTTATCTGTAAATTGCACAATAAAGTTGTAAAATAACTGCTACATCTAATTAAGAAAAAAATACATAGGGAGATACAAACAAACTTATTTAAATATGAAATTTAAGATGTGTTTGAAAAATAACTTAAAATTGCCTTCAGTTCAAAGGAACGACTGTGGGCGTTTTTCTACGATTTTAAATTATAAAGAATGGAGTTACGGCTGATGGATCTTTGTAATCGTCTTCGTCATCATAATGAAATTTGTATGACCTTTTTTCAACTCTTGCTATGTGTGGTTGTTAGTTAATTTTTTCTGTATCTGGCAAACTTATTTTCTACTGTATATGTACATATACACAGCGAACAAAGAAGTCACAAAAATACAGCATTGGTAAGTTGCTTTTGTATTGAATAAGAGTTTTTTTTATATACATAGATACCATGATTATAGATACATGTTGAGAATGCATTCTTTACTAGATTTGGGCAAAGTTGTTCCTTTTAGTGGTTGGTCAATTTTGTCAGACCAAGAAAAAGAACTAGTCGTTCTTTTTGTTTAGTCAGCTAATAATAACTGAAAACAATATGCAGTTTCTATTTACATACATTTTTTTTGTTTTCTTTTTAAATAACAATCATAAATTATTTATGTGTTGAATTTTGTTTTTGCCACAAAAAAATCTTGTCTGAATGGACATAACCTTATAAATAAAAAAAAATATAAAGAACAAAAAGACTAAACAAGTTTGCATTGTTCAAATCGCTGAACTATTCAAACGAGCTAGTTCTTCCATGAATTACACATCTTTTCTTTAAGTACAATATAGGGCTTGTTCGGAAATTAATCATCAAAAATGTTTTTTAATAAAAAAAAATGTGTATCTGTAGCATTATAAAACTCAAAATTTTATCAAAATTTGAATTACAAAAGATTTAAGTCAAAATTCGGAAATTTGATCAAAATTTAAGATTAGAAAAAGCACGAAATCCAAAGTAAAATATTTTTTATAGGTAGGTACCGTTATAGGTATTAACATTTTTTTGTATTGGTAAATATTTTATACAAGAATCCTTTGTGTGTTAAATCTATTTTCTTTATCTTTTCAACGTTGTAACTTCAAAATCAAATCATATCAAACTTATAGATTTGACCGTTGAACAATTTATTTATTTTAGAGAAATACATTTATCGGAGCTTACAAAAAAAAAATACAAATAATCTACTTTGTATTAATGTATCGATAGGACCTTTATTTTCATAAAATTATAGTTCCAAAGTACCTAACTAACAAGGCTTTTTAAATATTTAAAAATTTTATTTTGTTCTGCAAGAATTAAATTTTTCACACCTTTTCTATAATACTGGTGAAAGTCATGCTGATAAAACTATACCATTAGTTAAAAACATTTTTTCTTCTCCAGTAAAATTTTAAAAATGTTAGATAGGGCCGTTTGCGTTTTAGCTAACGATATAGGTATCAGTTGTCATTGCGCTTGTAATTTGTCAATATTCATTTGCGACCCCATAGTGTTTATTTTCTGAATTGCTATAGGTATGAAAGTTGATATAGCTTTGTCCGTCCGTCCTTTTCCGGTGCCGGGACAAATCATACAAAGCCGAACAATCATAAATATTCTTAGGAAAATCGCTATTTAGGATTCTTTAACTGCGGACAAAATACAAGAGCAAAACAAACAAACAACGAAATACAAATAAATTGTTTGAGACTAATCACTCAATTGGCTTCGAAAACAGCTCATTAATGTTTGCGGTCCCTAACCTTAAAAAGTATTTTGTTTTTTGTTTCTAATTATGTTAATTTTTTGTGTTGTATTTATATATTTTAAAGCTTTATTTAGGACAACATAACGTATTTTTTTTTATTACCATTTTTATAGGTAAATTTTGCACTGAAAACTATGCATCCAAATACATACCTATGTAGCTAAATAACTCTAAACGCAAACAACTCTTTGGGTAAGTGTTTACATACATATGTACATATACTTATATTTTTCTAAATAAATAATGTATATAAATAGGTATACATACATATTTATATTTTATAGTAGGTATAAAACGCATTAAAACCCCCTTGTGTTTGTATCGTTCAAGTAAAGAAATGACTGTATCGATTACATACTTAAAATGTACAAATATTTATGTAGTTGTTTTGAAGGATTTGTAGCCGTGCTGAGTAATAAGTAAATGTAATCAACCATTTAACAAATGGCACTGTTTAAGTAATCAGGTATTATGCTAGTTTATATATCCAATAAATGGTTTTAAGTTAAGTTCTTTTGTAAATATATTTGTTTTTAACAATGTATAACGATGCAACATTGATTGTAAATTGGCCTTATATAATAAATTTGAGTTCCTTAATAAATACAGTTATAATAAAATATATATATATATACATCATTATGTATGTATGTATATATTTATAAATTACATATAATCGAATCAAAACCCAGTTTTTTGGAAAAGTCGAATAATCCTTACATTAAACCAAAGTTTCTATGGTGTTATTTTTCCTTTATTTTACCAATAATTTATAAATATAAACTCAAGTAATATACCTAGAATTGATATATTGAAAACAAAACCGAAAAATCTAAAAGATATTAATGTGCAATCAATTTTTTTGGACAAAATAAAATTAACGAAAATTATTTACATACTTATATTTTTTTTTTTTTTTTTGGTATTTTATCATTTTAGTTTTCAAACATCAACCGTTGTTAAAAAATATCCGTGACAAAATTAGGATCTACCAATTTTGAGGATTTGGATCTGGTACATATGATATATACAAAATTAGTATGAAATGCATCACAAATAATATGCAATCTTAAGCAATTTGTTAACTGCTAATCCTACTACTTCAAACTTAAATGTCACCTCACTAAGTATACCAAATAACTCGATATTTATATTAAAATCCATAAAACCTAAGAGTAAAAGTATCACGTTTATATTGTACATTGTATTACATTTATATGTTTGACCCCATTGGTCACCATTATGTATAAAAAAGTATCTTTACAGGTAAACAGTACTCAGCTCTAAGAACCAAACCAATTCTATTTACAAAAATCCAACTACAAACATCGTCAACAACTAATTAATAACATATTATATTACTTTTTTATATTCGATTATATTGTTATATACCATTTGAAGCTCATTTCATAACTAAAAAAAATGATGCCTTATAAGTCTTTGCTAATCGTTTTAATAATATTACAAATTTTTAGCGCCAAAATATCAAACCGCTTATGCGTGTGAAGGTAAGAAATTGACAATAGAATGTGATCCGGGTGATTTGATAAATCTAATACGAGCAAACTATGGACGCTTTTCAATAACAATATGCAATGATCATGGCAACATGGAATGGAGTGTGAATTGTATGTTTCCAAAAAGTTTAACGGTGCTCAATTCAAGGTAGGTTTTAAAAACAAAATAAACATCTGTTACGCAATTTGTTTTTTATTTTATGTACAAAAAAAAAAGTGACCCAGCAGGGGAGTAAATTAAATTAATCATTAGGTTTATAATTTTATAGTCTAAAATGCATCTTAATTTTACTTTAATTTTAATGGATTTTACCACAGTAAAAATTACATTTGCCACATTTTAAATTTTAACACATCCTTTGTGAATACCTCGATAGAATATTGTTTTAAGAAATTAAAAATTTAAATACAGGGACTGGAAAAAATATTTTTTTTTTGAAATAAAAAAAAAAACAGGTAAATTGAAACATCGAAGCCCCAAGTGTATTAAGTGCGCCCTCTTTATGGTACTAACGGCCCTTTTCACAATCTGTGATTATTTCAATTTAACAGAAACATTAACAAACCGCCGATATCGTTAATCGGAACTATTTAACATACGGTTAGGGTTTTGCGTTTCACCATCTTTCGGTTTGTTAACACTAACATTATAGAAAAAGTATGGTAATACTGGTTTTTATTATCGTGCAATGAAAGAAAAGAATCAAAAAAAGTTATACAAAAATTATTAGCAATTTTTTGATGCAAGAAAAATATATATATAAAATAGGTTTTTTACTTAAAATAGTTAACATACAGTTTCTTGGTAAGTATAAATTGTTAAATGTGCATGCATTTTTGCTCAGTTACATTTAACAGATAGTTTTTGATTAATTTCTGCCGGTTAAATGCTAACCGTACTTTGTGAAATGCCATTTTGCCTAACTTACGGTTAAACTTCCTGTTAAATTATAATCGCACTTTGTGAAAAGGGCCGTAAGCTGGATTAATTAAAAATCACGTTTTTTTTAAATTTATCATTTAAATTTTTTCAAATAGTTGTTTTGATTTTTAATGCCTTCAGCTATCGCTGTTGTTATCCGGTCCCTATAAGCATTGATTTTCATAAGTCCTTTTTCCAGAAGTGCTAAGCTTATCTCTAATAATTTTTGGTGTTAATCTGTTGATTAACATTTGTTTTTAAACTTGTATATATTCAATAGTTCTAAATGTTAGGAAATAGGTAGAACAAGCAGTCGTTAAAGCCTATCACTTGTCCCTTTGTTTTGCCTGAAGAGATAAAATAGTTGGAATAGAAGTAAATCTGAAATGTAAAGAAAGATATGTTTAGATGAAGTAGACTAACTGGGATCTCTTGCGGGAACTGAACTTTCGAGGTTTCGCACTTTATTGTTAGTTTTTGGTTGATTATGCTACAGCACATAAAAACAAACGCCTTAACGAATATAAGCCTTCTATTTCCAAAAATATTGTCTTACTAAAAAAAATTAAAAGGGCTTAACTAAGCAAAGTCAGTTTGACTAAATTTTCGAGTTTTAATTTTCATCTGTTTATTAAACTCTTTTATTTTTGTCGGGGAATTTATAACGTTCCTAAAGACTGGAATTATTTGTCTTTTATATTTTTTTCGTATTTGATTTGTTTGTTTAAGATGTGCTCATAAACAAAGTTGTAGTGTCTTGGCTACGACCAGCATGTTTGGCGATCCTTGTCCGGGTACACATAAGTATTTAGAGGCTCATTATCAATGCATATCAGCGTCGCAAACATCAACCACAACAAATCGCCCCAGTCCGCCCCCCTGGGTTCTCTCGAATGCTCCACCCTTATTACCAAATGGAAGTTCTTCAATTACAAATCCTGCCGTCTTATCGCCACCTTTACCACCAGCCCAACGACCACAAATGCCTATACCGGGCTTGACGAACACAAATCTTCCTCTAAGCGGCCTACCAAATACTGTTCCTTCCTCACCGGGTCCACCGACAATGCACACCACCTTGCCGGGAGGTAGGCTAAAGGTTGGTTTCAATAATACTGCTGGTAAAACACCCACCAGACATGATGGATTACCGCCACCACCACCATTACATCATCATCACCATAGTACAACAGTTGGGCATCATCCTGCAAATGATCAGGGTAAGGAGACTCCAAATAAAGGCGGTATAGGAGGAGACCAGTACCAGCACCATAAAAACGTGGTTGAATCTAAATTCAGCAAGACTTCTGCTTCTGTAAGCAAAAGCAATAGTAGTAATAATACCACCGCTCCACCCAATACAAGAATACTAACGGGTATGGGAGGTACTGGCACTGATGATGGTACTTTACTTACTACGAAAACCACGATAAGAGGTCAACAGCAACAATCTCCTTTATCCACAGGCACTACCACAGCCTCTTCTTTAGGCTGTTTAAATACCACTTTAGGAGCTGGTGTTATAAAATCGATTAACAATATCAATCTTAACTCAGGTTTGGGGGGTGAGGATGAAACCAATATGTTTTGTGGCTCTATGAATGCCCGTAATCTATTTTGGAATATGACCCGTGTGGGAGATGTAAATGTTCAACCTTGTCCTGGTGGTGCTACGGGCATAGCAAAATGGCGTTGTGTTTTAATGAAAAAATATACTCTTGATGATGAAGAGGAAGCAATCGTTTCAACACCATCCCCGATTTGTAATGGCACCTCTTGCATCAGTCTTAGACTACGTAATTTTGAACCCACCTGGCATCCTTTAACGCCTGACTTAACGCAATGTCGCAGTTTGTGGTTAAATAATCTAGAAGTTCGCGTCAATCATCGTGATTCATCACTCATTTCGATAGCTAATGATTTATCAGAAGTAACGAGTAGTAAAACTCTCTACGGTGGGGATATGCTTGTAACAACAAAAATCATACAAGCCATGTCAGAGAAAATGTATCATGATAAAGAAACTTTTCCCGATCAGCGCTTAAGAGAAGCCATGATTTTAGAATTGCTGCAAGGTGTTGTCAAGACTGGTTCAAATCTTTTGGATGAATCTCAGCTCTCCTCATGGCTGGATCTTAATCAGGAAGATCAAATGAGAGTGGCCACTTCTCTTTTAACTGGCTTGGAGGACAATGCTTTTCTCTTGGCCGACACTATAATTAGGGAACGTAATGTAGTGCAAAAAGTCAAAAATATATGTAAGTCCGATTACAACCAAAATTCGGAGACAATTTCCTTTATTTTCTTCTGCTCTTGTCTATAGTACTCTCGGTGCGTGTGTTGGAAACCAAAAGCATACAACATAATGAAGTTTTTCCCGATGCTGAGCAATGGCAAATAAGTGATGATAGAATAGAGTTACCGCGAGCAGCTTTAACTGAAAACAGTGAGGGCGGTTTAGTGCGCATCGTCTTTGCAGCATTTGATCGTTTAGAGTCCATACTAAAACCATCCTATGATCATTTTGATCTTAAATCAGCTAGAAGTTATAGTAAGTTTAAGGGGTTTTAACGAAATCTTTTAATATATGGCTTTAATTGTTTAAATTTGATACAAATTTATTTTTAGCGTATTTTTGAACAATTTTTATTTTCTAAAATTTCCTTTTTGTTTATTAGGCTAATTGGTTCAATTTTATTGTGATAAGATTTAATAAATTTGATTTTTTTTTTGTTGTTGTAGTACGCAATACTGCAATTTTAGCTAATGATAGTGATACCGCAAATGCACAACAACGTATACGAATATTAAACAGTAAAGTTATATCGGCAAGTTTAGGCAAAGGACGTCATATACAACTGTCACAACCGATTAAATTGGTATTGAGACATTTAAAAACGGAAAATGTTACCAACCCTACGTGTGTTTTTTGGAATTATATAGACCAGTAAGTGTTGAAAATGAAGTTATTTCTATATTATATAGACTCATATGCCCAATTGCATACAATTTGTAATAAATTAATGAAAAACGAACTTCTATTTTTTTGTATGATTTTTAGCGCTTGGTCGGCTAATGGCTGTATTCTCGAGTCCACAAATCGTACTCACAGCATTTGCATGTGCAACCATTTAACCAATTTCGCGATACTAATGGACGTTATGGACGATCATACCCACTCTTTATTTACCATGTTTGATGGCAATATGCGCATTTTAATTTATGTTAGCATTTCCATATGTTTGGTATTCATTGTGATAGCCTTATTGACATTAAAAATATTCAATGGCGTATTTATTAAGGTAAGATCTTCAAGACAACAAAACCATTTAAATCGTTCGCGTAGGGGTCAGGGCGGCAGTAGCGGTTCAGTTCTAGGAGGCTTAGCAAGCAGTGTGGGAGGCAGCAGAAGGCGGCAAAATAACATAATAGATCAAACTCATGAGTCAATACAAATAACAAATACTAGCAATACAAATAGTAGTCTCCCAGTAACGAATGCCGCAAATAATATACAGAATTTGCAACAACAATTACATTTACAACATTTACAAAATCTTAATCAGGCACCTTCCAATTTAAATGCCAATAACTTTATACAACACAACTCTATACGCAATTCAAATCGTAACAATTTAAATGCCAATAATTATAACTTACAACAGCTGCAACAGCAGCAGCAACAACAACAAGTAGTAGCTGCTGCTGCGGCCGCCGTTGTAGTGGCCCAAAACAATCAGCGTAATTTGCAAATGAACAATTTGAATTTAAATTTAAATTTACAGCCACCACACAATCATGGGCACAATTTAAATCACAATCATTTAAGTCACCAGCAACAGCAGCAAATGGAAACCTCAATGTCGAACACTTCGGCAGCGGCTGTAGCTGCAGCTGCCTCCATAGCTGCCGCGCTACAACAGCATCATAATAATACAAATACCGCTGCAGCCGCAATGGTGGCCCAAGCTAACAATAATTTAAATGTTAACAATCGTAATAACAATATTAGTAATAATAGTAATCGCATTAATAACTCAGATTCAAATAATATTATAATGCAAGGAAATATGGACGATTTACAATATAAGTGGTGGTGGTGGTGAAAAAACTGTTTTTTTTATTGTTTTATTCATTTTTAATTAAATTGAAAAAGTTTTGTAAGTAATTTATGCACTTTTTTGTGATATATGTCTTAAGTAGTTTAAAAATTAAAAAAATATATATATGTATGCAGTTTACTTAAAATAATAGAAAATGTAATGTTAATATATGTATACAAAATTAAAATTTGTTAACAAATTTGGTTTTCTATTTTTTTTTATTTTCTTACCAAATATAAAAATTTTGTGAAAACTTTTTCCCAATAGGTTTAGAAAAAAAGTTTTTATAAAAAAATATTTTAAATTTTTACAATTTTATTAAAACATTTTTGTGTTAGAAAATCTTCAATTTCTTTTGTGTGAAAAATGATCATGTAAAACATGTTATTATATTTCAACAAATAACATAAAACTAATATTTGTTTATTTAAAAATAATTTTTAAATATCTTATAGGATTTTATTGATTTAATTTATAAGTATTTTTGTCATCTACTTTTTATTTACATTTTAATTTTTCATGTATAGTTTGATTTCATTTTCAACAAAATTAATAAATAAATATAATTTATTTTGTAATAATTTTGACTAAAAAAAACAAAAAATGTGTATGTTGTTTTTATTTTTTTTTTTTTTATTTAAAAACTTTCTCTTTAAACAAAACTTTTCAAATTTTTACCACCACCATCAACAAAATTTAAAAAACAATCTTTTAAAAAAAAAAATAATTTATGTTTAAGCCTTAATTGTAAGTCCTATTAGAAAAAAAAAACAATTACAATTTGTTTTAAAAAGTTTCGATAACTTATAATATACTACCATTTAATTAAGGCTTAAATAATAAATTTTGTAAACTTATAGTTTTTCTTTCCAATTTCCTTGTAATATTTTTTTAATTGGCTTTAAATTAAGAAAACAAAATCCTTATATTTTCCTTTTTCTTTTCTTTCTTTTTCTTTCTGAAATATTTCTTTGCAGTCTGCCCGCACCTCTATTTATCGCAATATTTATATTTGCTTATTACTGATCGAAGTCTTATTTCTAATTGGTATCGAACAAGTTGAAGCAAATATAATATTTTGTGGCTTTACTACTGTATTTTTACATTGTGCTATATTAACGGCCATAGCATGGTTTTGTTTTGAAGGTAAGTAATTGAATTTGAAAAAAAGGACATAACGTTCATAAGATGAAGCAAAGCTTCTTTTAATTTTATATGTTTATGTAATTTGAATTTTACAATTTCAAACTCATTAAGGTTTGAGTTTGAGTGCTGATCTTAAAGAAAGAACTTTAAACAAAGAATGCATTAGTTTTTAGTCGTCAATGGCAAACTAACGTATAATCGTTTCAATTAAAATGTATCTTCTTAAACTATTTTTACCTACAAAATGCACAATAAATTAAAAAAAATTGGAAAAAAATTTTGCAAAGAGCTACACTCAAGAAAATCTATGCTACACGACTTTGTTCGTACATTGTACGAAATCTTTCATTTTACACCACGAAACTCTTGCGTAGAATATACAAAATGCTCGAAACTTTTGTTTGATTTATTTATAATAAAACACATTTTATTATCTATTTTTTCTAGTTTTTTGACCTTTTTAATGTTAATAAATAAGTCTATTTTTTAAGCTTTAGGTCTATTTTTATGATTATAATATAATCGTTATTCGAAAAGCCAAAAGCTAATTTTAAAACCAAAATAACAAATTTAATATTTAACTGAAATAACCTCCTGATGATGCCACACAACGGAGTGGCGAAATATTGAAAAAATTTTGCAAAAAAAATAAACATAAAAATAGACCTAAAGCTTAAAAAAATAGACTTATTTAAAAACACATTTTATATTAAAATTTTGATTTTTTTCTAAACCTTTTACAAATTTAAAGTTCGTATATGAATGAGGCCTTAAATATATAACAAAGTTATTATAAATATAAAATAGTACTAAAAGTTTTTTATTGGTTTTTTTTAATTATAAATTTCTACACTGAAAAAAAATCAAAATACATGCAACAATATACAAAAAAAAATTTGTAGTTCTTTTTTGTAAAACTAAACAAAATTTTCGTAAATAAAACAAAAAAAGTTACGACAAAAAAATAAGTCTAAAAAAATTAATAGCTACGACTTCAATTTTAAAATTTTACGAAATTATGCGAAACTACCGAAGTAAATAAAATTTAAATAGTTAGGGTGTTCACAAGGTATGTATATGTCTTAAAAAATAAAACGAAAAAATACTACTGTTGTGAGCATCCGCTCATAATTAAGTGTGCTACTTTAAATTTGAATTAGCTGCTGGAAAAGACAGAAAAATAAGTAATTTCAAAAATATTTTAAAATTAATGCCTGCGACTTGTTAATTTTATCAACGGCTTCACTAAAGAGTTTCGGCCGCCCGGCTCATGTTTCTACTGTTTATTACAAAACAATAAACACAGTTCAAAAAATCTTATTATTATAGAACTTTTTTCTTTTAAGCGCAACAACAATTTTTTTTAAACTATTGTAAAGTATTAAAACTTTAAAACAATATGACTTGATATCATACCGTTTGAATACCCCAAATAAAGTTAAAAACAAAAAATTAAATTTTATAATTTCACGAAAGTAACGAAATTTTATTGTATTTTTTTTTTGCTCGTTCCATTCGTGTCGTTTAAATTACGAGACAAATTTTTTAACCAGAAATTCACCTTTTTCCTTAAAGTACCGATTATTTTTCGTAATACATTTTTCGTAATTTTTACGAAACTTTCATTCAATTACAAAAAAATTGCATAAAAACTTATAATTTTATGAAATAACTTTGTAAAATATACAAAAGAGTTTCGTACATTTTATAGTAAGCATTTTTTTCTATTTAAAAAATTATATTAATAAAATTAAGGACTCGAATAAAAAAAATACTGCCAAAAAACGGAAAGGATGGCAGTAAATCTAGTTTGTAAACGAGCAGTCCGATTAAATTAAATTTCACTTGGCAAAAAAAGAGGTTTGGTTGAGCAAATTTTTAAGTTTGAGAGGAAGAAGTCACACAATGCCTCAAAATAGGCCAACCCGGATCCATGCAAATTTATAGCGATAGAAAATTTTTATAATTGATTTTAATAAAGATAATAATTACCTTAAGGAAGATTCTTTTGAGGATTTATAAACCCAGCTAGGGAGCAATTCGACATGATAATTAATTTTCAGAAACAGTTTTTAATAGCAAAACCAAATCTGATTCCATTTCCAAGATTTTTGTTCTTACTAACTAAGGAGAAAAACCCAAGTAGAGTTTGGCAAAAGTTAAAAAAAACTAAAATAAGAAAAAGGTTGTAAGCAGTTAAACTTAAAATTTGTCGATATTGCGCCTTTTTTTTAAATGCTGTAGACCCATTGTGAATCTCTTTCGAAACATTTAAAGGGGCAGTAAGGAAAGGAATTATATTATAAATTTGTATTTCTCTGAAACAGCTTTACAGAGTTAAATACTAACGGAAGAATTAGAGTCCACGGATCAGACCAAATTACGGCTTTCGATTCGAATCGAATTTTAAAATTTTGAATGCCGTAATTTGCCCCCTCATTTTCTTAAAACGTAAAGCTGATATCGGAAGACAGAAAACATGTGCTAAAGGCATACTATGTCTGGTTTAAGACAAATTTTGCACTTTGCAGGATTTTAGAATTTTTTTTAAACTTTTTTTGGGAATAACCAGATTGTGATTAATTTGTTTTTTAAGTTTATCACTTACTGCGTAAATATCTCTATACTGCTAAATTTTATTCAAAATTGAAATTATTTTAAAACGAATTCAACTTTTTGGTTTTACAAAAACTAAACAATTAATATTTTGAAGGTTCGTGCAAAAAATTTTATGCACTATTAAAAAGAAGACAAAATTTCCTTTGCACTTCTCGGAACGTTTTTTTCATCTATGTATGTATATAGCTTAAAGGGTTTTTCAGGAGCTTTAAGGTTTTTCGATTTTATCATAACTTGGAAACAAGTTGTCTAGTTTTGTTAAAAGAATTATTTTTTTTATTAAAGCAATTTGCGGTATGAGACACAATAACAAAAATATTGAGCAGCAGACAACTTTTATATATAATTTATATATGTACATATTTCTGAAGTTAGACCTTATTTATTTTTGTGTTATTAACCTGGATTTGAATTTTTGTTTATAAACATAAAAATTATTCTTCTTCGCAGCATTTCAATCCTATACAACTCTTACCACCGATGATATATTGTTGGAGGTTGATCAGACCTCAAAAGTTAACTGTTACTATTTACTATCATATGCTCTATCATTTACCATTGTTGCCATATCGTTGGCCATAAATCCGAGTACCTATACCGAAAATGACTACTGTGTATTAATGGAAACGAACTTTTTATTTTATGCAACCTTTGTTGTGCCCCTTATGATATTTTTAATGGTAAGAAAGAAGAACATATCGCTCATTTTCTCAAACAACGTCATAACTTTAAAAACTTTAGTTATGTCAGCTTAATACTCTATATAAATTAAATTTTCTTATTGTTTTAACTTTTTACATATACAGAGAAAATGTCTCTTGTCTTTTCTTGTAAATTTAAACAAATCGAAAACTTCAACTACGTTTTTCTCGAAATTGCTCTTTTTTTAATTATGACTTTGTTTGAGCAAATGAGCGATATGTATCAAGGAATATTATGCAAGTTATAAAATGAAATATTATTTTATAAAATTAGGGTGCCTTGAGTTATACTTTCATGTCGTGGGTAATAATGTGTCGTAAGTCACGTACCGCTCTCAAAAATAAAGAACATACACGATTGGCCAATGTTAGGTAAGTTCCAGGGAGTTTTTTCATTTTAGAAAATTATTTTAAATTGATTTAAACAATTTTTTAGATTCGATATACGTTGTAGTTTTATATTTTTGCTGTTATTATGTGGTACCTGGTTTACGGCTTATTTCTATTTGAGACGTTCTAAAACAGACGATGAAGTATCGCAACTATATGGTTATCTATTTATTAGTTTTAATACAGTCATGGGAATATATATATTTGTATTTCATTGCATACAAAATGAAAAGGTATGTCAGATAGAAAGATCCATAAAATGTAATTTGTTTAAATATTATAGAAAAAATTTTAAACCTTTGACGGAGGGGTGTGATTGTTAAGAGCAGAATTTTGTTAATTATATTAAATAATTTTAGATACGTCGTGAATACCGTAAGTATGTCCGGCAAAATTCTTGGTTGCCTAGGTGTTTACGTTGCTCTAAAACTTCAATATCTTCGGGAATTGTCAGTGGTAGTGCCTGCGGCATGAATTCTGCAGGTAATACCGGTACTCTAAATGGCAATTCAAATGCCTTAGTTTCCTCGACAGGCACACAATTAAAAAATACTAAGATACCTCTTGAAGATGCTAATGAAAACGATGAAAGCGGTAACATTATTTCAGCCACAGAGGATGCAATAATGGCATCTAGTGATTGTGAGATAAATGAGGCAGGTAAACCACGTAGACAAGTTTCTTCTTCAAATGGTAGTGGGGGTGTTGGTGTAAATAATGTCATTCCCACTGGGAGCACTGTCAAAGCTGGCATTATGCCTGGGAACTTAGTTTTACAACATGGCAACAAAGGCAATGACTCAGGTGTGCCAGGCCATGTGGTTTTGGAGCGCAACGTAAATAACATTGGCTTCCCGGGGGGTACGGGAACTTTGCGTTCAACGGGCGGGCTGCGTACACCAAGTGCTGGCCACACCTCTCCCACATCATCAGTTAGTTCCACCCACTTAATATTTGCTCCGAGTCATAAGCCACAGCAATTAGCTGTAGGCAGCATGAATGGTGTTCAACCAACTCAAGAGGCATATTATCATCAGCCGGATTATTACGCCTGGCAAAAGGCCAATAAAGCAGGAACTGGAGTAAGCGGTGGTCAGGCTATAGACTACCATGGCTCAGGAATGTCACCGCAACAGCAGTCTCATGAATTTTTCTATTGGACACAGAAACATAATCAGGGTAATGGTAAAAAGAAACGGGTTAGTAACAACGGCTCTGATTCGCCTAGCGGCTCATTGCACTCCCGTAATACCGCCACATCTCAGCAAATTTTGTTTTATCCTTCGTACAAAAAAACCACGGTGAAACATCAACAGCCGGTAACTGGTCAACATCCCTACTATGCTGAAGCCTTAGATCCGGGGGCACCATCACCTAATTATCAGCAACAGCAAAGACGACCGCATCCCTATCAACAACAGCAGCAGCAGCAACAATTGTCATCAGATGATGAACAAATGGAACATGCAGCCCATGCTCATTTGTTGCAGCAAATGCATCGTCGTGGTCCCGGACCTGGCTCTGAATTTGCCCTGCCGCCTTCTGGCACTCAACAACGTTACTATAGAAATAAGCATTCCAACTGTGATTTAAACCAACCAGATAAATTTGATTTAATAAGCCGTGGTGGTGAAACCTACTACAATCAAGGTTCACTGGCCAGTGATAATGGTCCTGTATACGAAGAAATTCTCAGTAATCGTACCTCGGATGTACAACATTACAATGTCGATGATATGCTTCCGCATGACTACGAAGACGAACGAGCCATGCAGGTCGCCTATCAACGGCAACAACAACAGCAGCAACAACAACAACACCAAAGATTGTTGAAAAACCGTTATGCACATAATGGTGTCGGTGATGTAGGTGGTATGTTGCCTGCTCAGATCAATCGGTTACAACGTGATTATGTGGATGATTTTGAGGGTCACGAAGCCGACAGTCCCTATACGGACGATGAGGATGAAGATGATGAGGAGGAGGAACCCAGCGAAACGGGTCATGAAGATCATTTGCCACCACAAAGTGATGAACGTATGCGCAGACTAATGGCTATGCAGGATGCTGACTTTCAAAGAAGATTTCAGTAAGTTTTAAAAATAAATTTCTCAAAATGTTTATCATTACGGTCATTCTTTTAATAGGGAAAATTTTTCATAAAATATCTTTGCATACATTTGTGGAATTACTTCCATTAGACATTTTGTTTTTAGGCTAGAGGTGTAGAAAAGTAGGCTCTTTTGATCTACAAACAAAAATTTTGTGGAAGTAATTTCATAAAAAAAATCCATCGTGTAAATGTAGTCTTTTTATTAAAAAAAATAGTTTAAACCTTTTTTTTCTCGGCAATTTCAATAAATTTCCTAATGTTAAGAAGAAGAGGGCGAAAAAAACTTTTTGAATTAACAAAGAAAGATTTGTCTGACGCCGACAATATGGGAAAATAATAAAATCTGGATACCTTTTAGGTGGATTAGCTATGTCTGTCAGACTGCCTGTTTTAAAGTTTTTTATATCTAAAATTAACCTGGATAAAAAACAAAACCATAACATTTGTAATGGTTTCCAAATTAGATTTATGCGTTCTTTTTGAAAGCCGAGTAGTGATCGTCTTGGGACGAATTATAATATATACATAATATTTTGTTATTGTAAACAAAAACAAAATACACATACATACATAATTTGTCCGAGTAGTGAGGCTTCCAAAAGCAGCACATTAACTGTTTAATGTTGTCAGGTTAGGTAGTGGGAACAAGCAACTATATAATAAAAGAATACAGCTCAGTTAAGTCCGATAACTCTATCCCTTTGTGTTACCTAAGAAGAAAGATGGAATGAGTTGAAATAGATGCCAGATAAAGATTAGAAAGAAAGAATGATAGGTTAAAGCAGACTAACGAAAGCCTCTGGCGGAAATCATACCCAGAACCAAGGCGCATGTAATCAGTCGGGATCAGCTCTACAAAAAACAACTAAATCATCATGCGAATGTCAAAGAGTGATAAAAAAAATTCACAAATTCTTTCTTCTTCTTTTTGAGCTTTTCTTAGAATACTAAAGTTTTTGTTTGTAAAAAAGCAAAAAAATTCATAAACAAACAAAATTTGACATTTAAATTACGAAATACTGTTACTAAACTGTTTAAATAAGGCCACCTGATATATGTATATGCGCATTGCCCACAACCAAGCTTTGGATAAGTTAAAAAAAAATATATATTTTTTTTTTGTTTTCTTAAGGCGACAATTGCGTAAAAATGCCCAGGCTAGTGAGGGTACGTCTGCCACAGCGCCTTCCTACAATGACTACCATGAACCAAAGTATCCAATACCGCCCCATCAACAGCAGCTGCAGCAACAACAAATACAACAACCTATAACGGTTTTTGGGGTAAGTAGCGGTGCTGGTGGTTCAGTGCGTAGCTTCAAAAAAACTACAACTACCAACGGTAGCCGCTTAGCTATTAATGAAATATTTGCCACACCGCACGGCCCACCACTGCCACCGGCCAATCAGCATCCTATGCAGAAAAAACAACAACAACAAATATCACCGCAATCAGTCAACAATATGCCAGTAGTGGGACGTAATATATCAGCCATGTTAGATGAGAATAATACTGTGAGATGTTATTTAGAGCCTTTAGAAAAGTAATTAAGAGAGAAGATATACATAATTAAATTATAAAAAAAAAACTATACATTTTATATACAAAAAATATATAAAGACATTGATTATTACATGTTCAAGGTGTATTAAAAAAAACCCCGATAAAAAAAATTAGTTAAGCTAAAATTTAAATATATTTAAAAAAAACAAAACAAACTCCTTCCTTAACTCCCAATCAAAGTAACAAAAGAAATAAAATAAAATTCCTTAAAGCAACATTTAAATCCTTTCTCTATTAAAAAAAATAACAAAAACAATATAAAAAAATAATGTGTAGTAAAAGCAAAGCAAAAACCGCGCATTAAATGTAATTTTCAAACTGGCAAAAATTCAAATACAAAAACAAACAAAAGTATATACATTTATACATAAAAAAAATAAATTATTAAGCTAAAAATCAATTTAAATAAAAAACTAATATTAAATATAAATTTAAAAAAAATCCCTAAAATAAAAATAAAGCATTTGTAACTTTAAGTATATAACGAGAACAAAAAACCTGCTATAAAAATGCCATTTTGTTGATAATTAGATTGATATTTTTATATATATACAATAATAATTCGACATTTTTTTATTATTTGTTTTTTAGGTTTTACTTACAAAATGATGCAATGTTTTCTTCTAATTTAATTTTTTTAATTAACACAAATACTAAATTTAAAATATATCCATGAAATATATTTTTCTTCAAATAAAAAGTCTTTATTTTTTAAACTTTTGGATAAAAAAAATATAAAAAAAAGTTTATCTTAAAATAGTTTAATGAAAGAAACAACTTCCCAAAATTAATTAAATAAAAAGTTTTAAATATAAATAAGACTAACCAAAAAAACCTTTTCCCGAAGTCCTCCCTACTACTCCTTGTATGTAAATGCTAGTGTTTTTTGTTAAATGTAATTTGATTTTTTTAGTTTATTAAATATAAATAAGCTTTAAATATTTGAATTTTTTTCTTTTTTTGTTTTTACAGTTTAAAACAAGTTTTTTATTATTTTTCTTTAATTTTTTTAATTATTATTTTTGTTTTTAAACAAAGACTTTTTGATATTGTGTTAAGGTATGCTTTATTATTCTCTTTACCTATTATTATATTTTTATAATTAAAATAAAAAAATGTAAAATTTATGTAAATTCTAACCCAGAAACTGAAAAAAATAATAAATGTGTATAGTATGAAATGAAAATAATTAAGTTTTATTTGCGGGTTCATGGTGTATATCGTCAGCTAAAATGTAAAACCACGTAGCTACATTTTTCAAAATTTTACAGGGGTTGGGCAACGCTGCTCTTAGGACACTGCTACACGTTCAATATATATTTTCCGTATTCTAGTATCGTGATGTTTATTGAACGTTCAGTATGAAATATTCATTGATCACGATCCATATTACAAAATACCCTAATTCAATGCGATCCAAAATAAGGATTACGTGATAAATATTGAACAGATTTGGTGTTCTGCAGTCTACTTTTTACGTTTCATTTTCGTTTTGCTTCAAACGCCCCTATGTGTACAAGCGTAAGTAAAGATTGCTACTTTTGCAGAACATTCAAAATAAAAAGTATACTCTGATTTTATTTCAAAACCGAAGTAGAATGCAGAACATGCCTGAAATATACATACATACATATACTTAAAAAGGGGCAGAATAAAATCTAATGGGTTCCAAACTACGCTTGGTAATTTTTTCAAAAATAAGTTGTTGTCGATATTACGACTGTGTCATGACTTAAACTTTTATATCTTAGTTATATGACAGTTAACTGTCCTCTTTATAATATTCGATTACCATATTTAAACAAATAACAACGTAGGTTTTCCAAGAGGTTTATTACGACCAGTTCCGTTTTACGTATTACTATGACTCAATAAATTAATTGGTCAATATTCAGTTCTATGATTTCAGTTTGGAACAAAGTGCCGCAAAAGGTTAAGGTTATGTTTATATATACCGCGAAAAACGGCGCAGAAAAAATCAAAGACCGGCGCATAATCGATGATATCAAACTCGTCGGCCTAGTTTTCTTGTTAAATGAATGTTTTTATTTATTTATTGTTTTTTTGTTGAAAAGGCAAAAAAGCAAAATTCACAAGTGATTACTTTTTCCAAAAATGACAGATTTTGAGTGGCCATGGGAATATACCTTTCCACCGTTTTTTACGTAAGTATATAAAAACAATAACCGGACGCACGCAAGATAATTTCTAATCCTATACAGAATTCAAGTGCACGAAGAAACTCGTAACCAGCAGTTAAATGTTTGGTGTGATTTATTTTTAAAATACCTCAAACATTTTAATAAATTCAATGTTAATATTCACGAAAATACATTTCCTTTATTTTACAACGAGTCCATTAATCGGCGCTTATCAACGGAAATGATAATAAACATTTTGGAGAGATTACAAAGTACCAGACATGCTCATCCATTGGATAAGAAGCGCCAAGAATGGAAAGTATATTGGCATACGCTGGAAGAGTATAGTAACATGATTGATGAGTGGATACAAGAAACCGGACAGACAAATAGTGTCTGCACGCTTTATGAAATTAGTCATGGGGAGAATTCAGAAGGGAAGAGTTTTTATAATATTGACGATGATGTTTTATTGTGTGCTTTAAGACAGTCAGAGGAAAAGAGTCGCTGTGAGTTAATTGAGATGGATGGTAGTTATGGTGTAAAGTTTTTTTAAGTTTTAATTTAAATAAAAAAAAGAGACAAAAAACATTACTAAAACTGTGAACTAATTGGAAAAAATACCTATGTTTTAACTTTTATAAACGGAATGGTTGATTCTCTGTGTACCAAGACATATTGCTATCTTCTTATTTCTTTGTTCAAAATAAATCCACCATTCTGCATTTCGAAACGAATTTTATCCGCTCTATAATTGTGGAAAAGCAGCGACAAAATTATTTCCAAATTAAAAGTTTTAACAGCTTTTTAAGTCAGGTTGGAATTTTTTCAAATCACAAATTTTAAATATCCATCCCACGAATGCATCGAAGGTAATTAGTGCTCAAAATCTGACGAAATTAACTGACACTCCATGTTCTTCCATTTTTATTCCAAATCAATTTCGAAGTCTGAAAAGGCAACTTGATCCTACTTAGCTTAAACCAAAATATAACGATAATTTTACAGGAAAATATTGCGTGATGCTTAGCTGTCTTTAATACGCAACAATACTACAATCATACAGACCCGGAAAAATGATACTACTGCAATTCTATATTACCTGTGTCACATATATTAACTAAATAACCAATCTCTAAAATTGATGGAGCAAATAATTGACTGCGCGACCACAATAAATTTACCATCAAGAATAGCCTTCGGAGCCATGGTATCAAAGATATATAAATAATAGTGGAACATGTTTTTTGTGCGCATTTGGTTTAGACACCCGGTGCTTCAATTTTTATTTCATAAATTTATTTGTAAAGTATAATAAATAAAAATATAATAAATTTTTTATATTAAAACTTAAAGCCCTGTGTCATTTACTGGTCAATCGGGTAAAACCTTGATTGCCAAAAAACGTTTTTTAACTTTTTATATACACGTACACACATTCAAAAACTATACGAGTTTTTACGTCAGAAACAATAGATATTTATTTTTTGGCGTTTTTGTTTTTAAACTCGAAAAAATATTTTTTGGTGATTTTTGATTACCGTTCTGGCGATGGACCCTGAAAAAAACTGGCAGCCCTGCTGATGACTGCTCTGTTTTAAACATATTTTACTAGTATGGCAGCTTTAAGCCTTTTTTTCTCACAGTCAGCCATACATTTTTCTCATAGATTTTGTGTTACGGATTTTGTTTTCGCCGGAAAATGCCTAATTTTGTAAGTTTATTTAAAAAAATATTATTTATTATTAATTGTTTTAATTCCAAAAAAAATTATAGGCTTTACAAGTAGAGGAAATCATAAACGAGGTAAATAAAGTACATTTGGTTACACTTCAACATGCAGCAGAAATATCTCCTTTAGTGCACGATCGTTCAATTGGACCTGATTTGAAATCAGCAGATGACAAGGAAAGTATATTACCCCAACAGCGCCTAAGACATACAAAAAATCACCTAACAAAAAATGAATTAAATAAAAATAAAAGGCCTTTAGGAGAAAAACCTGCCAACAAAACTATAACCTGCGAAAAACTACCCAGCGAACCTAACTGCTTAAATGTGAGAAAGTACCTATTGTTTGGATCTTTTTGTTATTGTAATTATCCTATCCCATTTTAGAGCTTAGATTTCAAAACCATTAACTCTTGTGTTTTACTGAAAGAAGCAGAGGAACAACGCAAACGTTCAATACGCCAACAAGTCATTGACCTTCAAGAAAAACATATCAGTCTACTGCACCAAACTTTACAGCCCATAGGTAAAAGATATCAAGAAGAACGACGCAAATGGCTGGAGCAAAAACGTAAGAGTGAAGCCCAAATTTTGCAACTAGCTGAACGACAATCGGACTATGAGCTAAAGGAACATGAGAGGCAATTGGAAAATTTACGTCTGCAGACCCAGAAACAATTGCAGCTAATATCTTTTCAAGGAATATCACAGTTTCAAACAAAATTTCGCACAAAATACGAAGTTATCGTTCAACTGTTAATGTCGATAGACAAAGAATCTCTAATGTCTTGTGAAGAGTATAATAAAAAACTTAAAGGCTTGATACAAATGTTTGAGCACTTAATAGAGAAAATAAAATCAGGTAAATACGGAACATGCGAATTAAAAACTGCCGAAAATCTTTGTAAATCTCTGGGGAGTTTAGAAATGAATATATTAGAGGCTTTTCAGCATGAAAAAACTAAAATAGAGGAGAAGCAAAAAGAACAACAAAAGAAAGATGAACTTATCAAGCAAGAACAAGTCCAGCAGGCCCAGAAGTTAGCCGAACAACAACAGCAGGCCCAGATCTTAGCCCAACAACAGTCCCAGATAGCAGTCCAACAACTAGTCAATGAAGAGGTAGCTAAAACAGACCAGCCAACGCATACCCTTAACTCTACACTCACGACTGATAATGTTGGTTTAGGAACTTCCCAATTTGTGAGTACTGAACGTTTTGAGTTCTATACAAAAATCTTTACTTTTTATCAAGAAAAAGTTGAACGCGTCAAAGCTTTACAATCAGATGAATCAATGAAAAAATACCGGTTTGACTGTCAGAAAAATATAAATATACCAGTAAATGCTATATCGGCTGTAAATCAGCAACATATGCAGGATAAATTTGATAAACTTTTTTTGTTTGCAACATCACAACCTGCTTTGGGACGAGATTACTGTATTTTGTTAATGGCAAAAAAATTTGTAGGCCAGGGAGAAACTACTATTTCTAGCAATCCTCAGGCCGCATTTCCAGTAGCATCAGTTGTTGTTTCGTTATGGAAAAATATACCCGAATTTGGCCAACTGTTTTTGGCTTATGTCTTCAAAGAATGCCCCTTTTTGGTGCCATATTTCATACCCCAAAGGAAAGGTCAAACTATTGAGGAATATTCTAAAGTTTTAGGTTATCGCATGACAGATGGACAAATAGAGCAGCAGGATATGTACTTGAAAAGACAAACGGGTGTAGCACGCCTGTATGCAGCTGTAATGATAACAAATGGCCGACAACAAGATGGATCCTCACATCCATATGGCGTGGAACATGCTTGGCGTTGGCTTACAAATTTTATAGCCTTAGATCCTTTGCCTGATATCTGTGCTACTCTAATTATGGAAATTTTACAAATAGTTGGAAGTGATTTGTGGACAATTTATGGTAAACAATTCGTTAAATTGCTTGTCTATATACAACAGCAATATTTTCCTAAACTCTCGGCTGTTGATGAAGGTGGCCCTAAAGCTAGATTAGAATTATTATTAGGTAAATTCCTACGAGAGGGACAAATACAAAAGCCTCAAGGTATACTGCCGCAAGGGTTTTGGTGAGAAAAATTAAGTAATTTTGAAACTATTTTAAAATAAATAAACATGACGTTAAATAACATTTATGATGTGGTATTAAATTTACAGATGCAACTCTTAATAAAATCATTCAAATTATTACTTTTGGCCAATGTTATCAAACTTAACGTTTTTTTTATGTGTTTTTTATTTATCATAATTTTATAAGCAAAGGGTAGTATACCTTATTTGGAAAACAACCGTTTATATAAATTTTTCCGCCATTTTCTTTTGCTTACAGTTATATGTAAACATTATTATTATAAATTTGAATATGTTACATGCGATTTTTCGATTTCGTTATAATTAAAAAAATGGAAGTTTTCCAAACACAAGTCTTTATTCATCTTCATCCTCTAGATCTAAATCATCCAGTTCATCAGCCAAACCCATGAATAGATCTTTATTTATGGGTGCAGCATCGAAGGCAGGCGCATTAGTATCATAAATTTCGTCGGCTTCCGCTCCTGCAGAAGCCGCCTCTTCTTCTTCAATCTTGGTTAAAGCACTAGCCTGCTCTGCTAATCTAGTCTCAGAAGCTACAGTACCAGAACCATCAGCCTCTTGGGCTTCTAAAGTCAGAGCAGCTAAATCCAATTCTTTATATTCAACTTCTTCTTCATCATCATCCCGCTTGTACATTTCAAAAGCAGCATCACCATCCTCCATTGGACCATCATCAACCAAGTCGGGATTAAAGCTAAACATTTCTCTTCCAGATATGCCAAATTGCTTTCCTTTACTGTAATCACTCTTTTTACGTTCTTCGTCGGCGGCAATTTTATCTTTCTTCTCCTGAATCTTTCGTTTTTTCCACGCCAAAAAAGTTTCTAAAGTGACTTTAGTGGTGTTAGGGCCGAGGGCAGATCTTTCTTTCTCAATCAAATCCACCAAAGATATCTCAGGTTTGTTTTCTTCCATTTTCTTTTTGTCTTTCTTGAGAACATAGCCCTGCGGCAAAGCATGCCGATAAATGCATTTTTCGCCATTGGGGCATTCCCAAAACCAACCATATTTGGATTTTTCAACGGCTTCAATAAAATATTTGCAAATCTTTAAAGAAAAGTAGAACCAATCAAGTTATCAATGGACCACAATACATCCTTAAACAAACTTACAATATCTGTGGTTGGCCTTTTCTTTTCCGCGGCGTGTTTTGTATCTACCACCTCTTTGAGCTTGGCATCATCCCAGTTTCTCATATCATCTTCGGCATCGTCACGCATATCCACATATATGGAGCGCTTTTCTACCTTATTTTCGACGGACAGATCGTGAGAGAATTTACATTTGTCACCCTTTGTGCAGGTACCCTGCTTGAAAAACGCACATACCACCGATTTAGGATCAGTACCCTTTTCTACCTTTTGTGTTTGGACTGGCTTGAAAATGGAAGCCAACTCCTTCAACTCTTGCATCTTTTTCTCCTTCTCATCTTTCTTTTTATTGGCATCGGCTTTAGGATGATGACCACCACTTTGCACTTGCTTGGCAACTTGTTGTATAAATTTCTGCTGTTTAGCGCCTTTTTTATTCTTTAACCCAAAAGTTTTATCCTGCATTAAAAGTTAAAATACGTGAATTTATTTTATTTGGAAACGCAGCTTTTTTGTTTACATTGAGGTTATGTTATCACTGATTTATAGCCATTACAATTTTTTGTATGAATGTGATGCCTACCTCAATAACCTTTTCCTTTTTCTTCTGTTCCGTTTTTTTACTAGGCGCTGGAGCCTTTTTGGGAGGCATCTTTGACTATTTTAATGCCAGCACTCCAATATACGTTTTTTTATAAACTTGCAAAGTTGTGGTATTTTTGTGCTCGTGTACAGAGAGCGGCTGCGTTATGGGCTGTCAAAATATGCCAATAAGATTTTTATGCAGTTGCCATATGCATTACACTTCATATTAAAGCTACCACACTTATTTAAGATCAGGGTTAGGAAAAAAGCATAGATCTCAAATTAACAAATTTTAAAAGCACTTTAAAAATAAAGGAGCACGAAAACATAATGTCACTAAAAAAATATATTAGTATTTTTAGTTTTTATTATTTTAAAATTTTTGGTTTATATTTTTTGAATATAACAACATAATATTTAAAAAAAGCATCTTTAACACCAATTCTGCAACAACACAATATAATGTTTTTCATTTATCATGTAGACCATGGTGAAATAATAATCTACGGTCTCCCTTAGACATAAAATCACTACCATTAGCAATAACATACCGCTAATGTTAACGTGTTTTTCATGTTATAGCACCGTTGTACGCGCAAATGTTAAGGCAACGGTGTTATAACATCATGTTTTAACTATGATTCATGGCTAATGCATGTATTTTTCTGTTACATTAGTTTTACAACTACGACAACTCAATATGCGACATTAAAACACGAACATCTCCCACTGACATAGTGAATGACTGAATTCCCATGTTTTTACTAGTTCAGTTCCGCTAAAATGGACCTATGTATATTTTTTGCAGGGAGGAAATAGAATTTAGGTTGTTGCTTTTTTACCCACAATTTTTTTTTATATTTAACCCTTTTATGTGCTCACAGTGACTTTGATGATGCAAGAGTAGGCAGGCATCACTGGTACTAAAAACGATTTCGTAACCGAAATTTGAACTAAATGTACGTCTTAGAGACAAATCCATGCCTAGACAAATGTCAAAATCCAAATAAAAAATTCGCTGTTTTAATACTGGTTTTTTATGTACATACTTAGTTTGACGTTTGTTGGTCTAGGCATGGATTTGTTTCGTTAGTTTGCTTCTTATTGTACAAATGTCACAAACTGAATTTCTTAAAAAGTTTTAAAAATTTTAAATATATGCATACGTCCATATCTACATACATTTATAACAAAAACTTAACATTGCTCTGTTCTCTAATCTTAAAATTGTTTTGGTTTTAAAACAATTTTTTTATTTAATATGGGGACCACCCATAACGTTAAGATAGTACACGCGTTGCAAATGTGTGATGATAAAATAAGCTACATGAGGCAAATCGTAAAACTGTCTGTTAAACGAAAAAACACGAGAATTATTTGACAAAAAATCCACAACACTTATCAGAACAATAAATATACTCATATATAAACACGCTTAAAATAAGGGATTACAAAATATTAAAACTGACGTACCTACATATATATACATATGTATATGTATATGTCAAAAGGAGCCTTTATTTATTATTTTTTCTTCTTAATATTGCATTGGAGCGTTTTTAAGAAAGATTCAATCAATCATTAACTGGTATGTAAAATAAAAAAATATATATGTACATAATCTTCAAGCTATTTGGGTGGTCCCTACAAGTGGTTGGCCTTCTTATATTTTCAGACAACATATGTTTGTATGTATGTATGTATGTACCTTCATCATTCATCAATTATAAACATTTTATTGATTAAACATACATATATTCATACATACATATGTATGTACATATTTATGTATAGATGTTAGTACATACTTACTTTAAATGTTAGTATGTTTATATAGACAATCCCACGTAGAACTGCCCTAAAAAGGGAAATTAATTTTCTGACTTTTAATAAAAATCAACAAATTTACTCCCAAAAGAAAATAAACAAAAGCAGTTTAAAATTAGAAGATACAATCTGCTCTCACTAGTTATTGCTTCTATCAAAAAAAAAAAAAAAAAACCAAACTGAAATCCTTGACCTTGCACTGTATTGGGATAGCAACAAAAACAAAGCAGGAAAACAATTTCAGAAAAATCGTGTAATCGTAGATTTGAGGTAACCATTGATGAAACATGTAGTACGGAAGAGAAGCTAGTATACTTATGTATGTGTAAGTAAATAACAGACTAACAGCTAGAGATGAGCGTTCCCGTGATTTTTTAAGAATACTCTTCAACAGTGAGTGTGATATTTAAAAAGCGGTTATTTTAAACAGTGATGGTGTTCGCTGTTAATTATTTTTCACTAACAAATATGTTTAGAGTTACTTCACAGGAAGACCCAAAAAGTTACTTTATAGTTCATTTACATTACACCGAAATCTAGTACTTATAGTGCATTTACATTGCCCCGAAATCTAGTAGATTTGATTTGAAATCCTACTTTAAATCTATATCGTTTACACTGCATATTTTTGGCATAAGCTAGATTTTAATTTCATATAAAACCATCTTTAGGTTAATGGCGTTGATATAAAAAAGCCAAGACAATAACATTTTAATGGCAAGGTTTGTTCTTTTTAAAACCCAACAAACCATTTTTCGCTATTAGCTTTTTTGATTTTCTTTTTCCCTTTTACAACAACTTCCAAATATTATTCAGAATTTGATTCCAATTTTCCTAGTTAATTTTTAATGTTTGTTGTAGGCTGAGTTTGTCTATAAGCATTTCATTGGTTCTTATACCAAATCGTCGGTAGACTTCAACTAAATTCTTTAAAAACCTCGAAACCATGACACGCGTGACTTTTGGCTTTAAGGTTATGTTTTTAAAAAAATTTTAAAGAAGACGAATATTAGAGTTGTGCCCGACTCGTTACTTTAGTTCGTTTTTGCCAACAACCTCGTTCATTTAATCTCCAAACCCTATATAAATTACATTGTGGTTCGTGGATAAAACGAACGAGTTTGTTGCCAAAAACGAACTAAAGTAACCGATTGACCCAACTCTAACGAATATCAATTTGAGTTAAAATGAAAAAACAATTCAAAAAGCTGGAATAATATGTGACGGGCATGTTATTTGTATACACAAAAGGATAGCATATTATTCAGTTTATGATCATTTATTAGTATTGCCAAATCAACAAAAAAAATATTTTTATTTTTGTTTATTAAAGATAAATAAATATTGTTCTTCTGTTGAGAGCTGTTTTACAGCAAATGAAAAACGTATTTGTTGTATTCGTGTGCTCAAAGTAAAGGTAGCATTTCTGAAAAAAAATTTGCCATAGAGAGCAAGCCCATTGTTTGTGCTGGTGATCGTAATATACTTAAACCCTAAAACCAAAATAACCCCACTCACAAGTCTGCTTGTTTTTGCTTAAAAAAATTTAATGCATTTTTAGAGTAATCAAGTAATTGCAATACCTATATATTAATCTATCAGCTGTTGTGAGTAGGTAAACTTTTTGTTAAAATTTTCCGTTCGCGTACTTTTTACTTAAAAAATTTTAAGTGAGAGAAATTTGGTAAAATTACTCAGTATTTGCTAAGTTACTGGACTTTACTGGGAAAGTAAACGAATGAACTTATTATTGATAACGATATTGAAAGTTTTTTTTCGCAATACACCGGAAATTCAAAAACCGTTTCTCGTAATACATAGGTATGTATTCTGTTAACGAATTTACCAAAGGTTTTAGAAAACTAAACATTTAACAAGTAGATAGTATGTATGTAACTTCTACGAACTAAGATATTCCCAAAACTCTTTTATTAGGTTTTTTTACCTACATACCTATGTACATTATATAACGCTAATTCTTACGTTTTGGTAGCCGCCCTAATTAATTTTTTGTATATTTTTTTAAGCTTTTTTTTGTTGAGGTGGCGCCTAAATGATAAAAAAAAGTGGCTGTGTATTATTATTTAATAAACATTTGTATGTACATACATACATACATGGTAAATACATACATATGTGTGTATTATTATTGCAGCAAGCCACCACATTATATATTAAACCTTTTCATCTTTTATCTTTCGTTTTGTTTGCCATTATTATGTTTGTTTTATTAGCCCCGGCATATGGGCAAATTAAAAAAAAAACATTTTACCAAACGATTATTTAAAATTGTGGTAGCGCCAGTTGTTGTTCCGGTTTTTATTGTTAAACTAACAAACAGTAGCTTTCAAATACATATAAACCTACTACGTATTTACATATGGATGTGTATACATCCTATGAAAGCTTGTATGGATTTGTTGTATATTTGTTTGCCTAAGCGGCGGCTTTTCTCTTTTTCCCCCCATTTTTTTTTTTAACATTTTTGCATTTTTGTCTTTTGAGCGGCACTGCCACCCAGTACGCTAAAGCAGCTGCTTGTCGGTTTTATTGCAAAAGACATTGGAATATATTAACAAACTGAAAAGAAACACAAAAACAACAATAGCAAAATAAGTTTTCAATATAGTAGCAATATCATCAAGAACAACAACCAAGTCATCAACATCAACCACAATCGTCGTGTTGTGTGGCATTTGTATTTAGTTAGTTGTTCTTGGGGCATTGGTTTTACTTTTCTTTGATTTTATTTAGTTTTTGTGGTGCTTGTTATACCCTTCACATACGTGATAAGGGTATATGTAAGTTTGTCATTCCGTTTGTAATTTTTTTAATATCTATCTGCTACCCTATTAAGTATATATTTTCTTGGTCCTTTTAGATAGGGAAGTCGATTTAGCGATATCCGTCTGACCGGTTGTCCGTGTTATGGTTGAAAAGAACTTTCTGCTGCCCAACGATGTTGCTTGGATCCGTATCAAACTATCAGAAATATCTGCAAAAAAATCGCTTTCGAAATTCTAAAAATTACCTTGTAACTGACCGAGATTTAAGCCAAAAACCATTCTCTAAAACTTGTACATAAAAGCCTCTACAACTGCCCCGGAGTTGCCCCTAAATGGGTGCAATATAAGACCGACTCCAATTAATTTTTCCTCACAAACATTTTTTTGGAACATATTTACACCTTACTTCCGTACCCTAACAGGGTTGCCATGCAAAGTTAAATTAATTTTTTTTTAAATCGCTCTCACAGCTTCCAGGGTGCACCTTCAAAGGTAAATATAGGATCGACCTTAATTAAATTTTCCTGCCAAACATACTTACCGCCTATCTCCAGCCCCTAACATGGCTGCCATACAAAATTAAAAAAAATAGGGTAGAAATCCCAACAAATTCCCCGGAGTCGCCCTTAGAGGAATAAAATGTATTACAGACCCCCATTAGTTTTTTCTCCCATCTCCATCACCTAAGGGGGTTGCTATACAAAATTTGCAAAAATTATGTAAAAATGCTTCCCCATTAGTCTTACTTCCCAAACATATTCCCAGCACATACTTATCCTCTATCTCCATCGGTTAAGGGGGCTACCATACAAAGTTTGGTAAATTGTAATAAATCCCTCCCCCCCCCTACATCTCCCAGGGTGCCTGTGGAAAGGTCAAATGTAGGAATGACCCCAACTCATTTTTTCTTGCAAATATTTTCCTTACCCCGATGTCCACTCCCTGAGGGGGTTGCCATACATAATTTAAAAAAAAATAAGGTAAGCCCCCTTACACGTTGTGAAAGGTATAAAAGATTCGGCATAGCTGAATATAGCGTTCCTGCTTGTTTTCTTATTTAATTGTTAATACCACACACATCGTTGTTGCCAAAGCAATTGTTTTTCTAAAATCCAATCGCTGCCACAAAGTGCGATTGATTAACGTATGATTTTTAATTGTAAAGGGTGGTATGCCAGAAACGTATGTTTTTATGAAGATTATGACAGATTTTTACTGAAACCAATGATATTTAAGGAAACATTTTTTAAAATATTTTCATTCACGCTTTATTGCAGCTTTTTATGTTAATAAGTATATGGAAATAAAAGAGAGGTTTAAATGTTGCGGTGCATAATTTCACCTTCTAATGTGGAATACAAAACTTTTTCACATTTTATATATTTTAATTGGGAATTATTTCATTAGGAGTTTTTTTCACTTTTCCTTGACTATTACGAAGTAACTCCCAATCATTGGCAGTTATTTTTTTTTATTGGGAGTTATTTAATATTTTTTAAGTGTTATTTCATTGGGGGTTATTTTATTTGGGAGTTACTTTAAAGAACTTTGAAGGTATGTATAACTTTTTAAAATCTAAACAACCTTGTTTTCATTCCAATATATGTATGTATGTACATATATCCGAAATATTTAGTATTTTGGTTACTCCTTATTTAAGTTGAAAATTTTATTATCGAAATTAGGTATATACATATCTATATGGGTCAATTTCAAAAAAAAACGTACACATCGAGTTTTTTTTTGCTTTTTTTAAAAGTTTTTTCAATTCGCCTGTAAAAGTGGCCAATTTATGTAGAACTTGATGAAGAATCCGGTGGTACTTTTAGGCTCTCAAAAATATCAATATTTTTTGAAGTTTTTTTAGGTTTTCTATGATTTCTATCTTGAGCGTCACACACCAAATATGTATAAAAAATCGCTAAAAATGCAAAAATATTTGAAATTCAAGCTTACTACGATGTTCGTTTGTTTGTTAAGATTGACTTTTGCGAAAATCACCTTTTCTATTATAAGCACAAAATCACTATTCACCTTGATTTTTAATTTTTTTTGAAAGTGACTAGTTATTTTAAAATTTTAAGATGAAAATATGTAAATTTTTGTTAAAACAAGGCTTGAACTTAGATGTTACATGCAAAGTAATAGGCTTGTAATAATATATTAAAAAAAATGCAATTATAAGCGTTTTAAGGGCAAAAAACTAAGTGTTACGCTCAAGATATTTTGTGACGATCAGGAGATTTTCTCGCACGTAAACAAGAAATAATATAATAACGAAAAAAAGTTTATTTTTTTACAAAAAGTAAATAAAAAAAAACAAAAATTCTTCAAAAAACAAAAATTTTTATGCAAAACAAAACACGTATTCTTTGATGTCTTTAACAAAAATTTAAAAAAGAAAGCAGTTCATGAATAAACTTAAACTTATAGTAAATATTTAATGCAAAACAATAACTTAACTTAATTTAATTTATACATTTTCATTCGAATTCTTATTCTGAATCTGTATAAACTTCATGAAATGACAAGCGGCTTTGTTTTCTTTCTTTCTCATTGATTTTTACCACTTTCGAATTAAGTTTGTGGCAGTTGCATAAATTTCCGGTCCTCCAGAGGTTTAGGTTGCAAAAGCACGAGAGAGATCTGTAAATCAATTCACCTCTGGATTTTGTAATTATTTGGTGAATATCTCTCGTACCTTTAATTGTCTTTAAATTTGTGGGTAATGTTTTATTAATGTTTGAAATTTGATTTGGAGTAACATAAAACAATGTCACATCAATTTTGCCTAAAAGCGAGTGGTACAATTCTTCTGCACTTACTATGTCTGCTCCGTGAGCAACAAGCGAATCTGCTGTTCGCTTCACGACAGCACCCACTCCATCTGCTGCACCTTTTCCATGAGATTTCTCAAAAAATGACCATGTTGCGCATGCAAATTTTTTGTCAAATATTCGATTGCAGAAAAAGAAAAAATTGTTTTTCTGCTTATACTGAGAAGATGGCCCATCCGAAAAAAAGTGTATGGTCGATATTTCTGGAGCACAATCTTTCAAATAATTAATTATTGGATCTAAATGGGCCCAAATAGCACCAGGTCCATGATTTAAATCCGAAGAAATCGTGCAGAAGCTCATGGGCTTTTCAAATTTTTTTAAATAAATTAAGCCGGTATGGAGGGATGCTTGGTTTCGCGAAGCACCAAAGTGAAACGATTGCACTTCTTCTGAAAGTTTGCACATGTAGTTTTCGGAAAAGTCTATGTGAATCAAAACTTCTGTTTCGCTCAAATCATCCTTGCAAGAACGATATGCACTGTACTGATTTCGAACATTGAAGTAATGTTTTTTAAACTTCAGCATGTCTTTTTGAAACTCACTCACCAAGTTAGCTACCGTTGAAACTTTTTGAACCTTTTTCATGACCTTGACATCATATTTATCTTGGGAAATACTCTTCTTATTTAATCTTTTTTCCGTAACAGACTCCCATTGAAACCATTTGCATTCATCTGAACTGTTAGTTGAGCCTATACAAATTTTTTTCGACTTGCAAGTTTTGCAAAGACCCCAAGCGCATAAAGCCGACTCACTATCGCACATAATTTTTTTAACTAACTGAGCAGGATTTCTTTCAACAAGAGCTTTTTGTAGAAATAGTTTTGAGGCCTTTAAATCAATATTGGCGTGATCCATACAAGCACAGGTGTTTCTGTCAGAAACAGAAGGACTTTTTATAAAAAAAGGTTTTTGCCGCGTAAAAGATATGTAGGACATATTAACATTACTGTTCTCGGATTTAAACATTTTGTACAGATTTTTCATCGTATCAGACAGATATCGTTTTTGCTTTTTTATTTTACCGCGTGTAACGGTTTCTTTCTTTCCAGCGCAAGCTCTACTGACGTCGTCCCTCATAAGAAAATCATGTACCGTGGTGTTTTTTATGAGCAGAGGATCCGGCAATTTTTTTTCCCCATTGCCTAATATTTTTTTTAGTCTGTAGCGTTTTAAAATTTTAGAAGCCATACCTGAGCAAATGATTTTTGCTCTGAGTATACTTCTGTTTTAAAAGACTCAAAGTTTCCTTTGAATCTCGAACTGTCGAACTTAAGCTTTTGGTATCTTTAATATGTTTTTGAGATCTTTGTAATTTTTTTTTGTATTTTTGTTTCTTTTTTACAGCATCTTTAAGTTTACCCTTTAAACGGTCAACTAGTAATTGCAATTCGCGATTTTTGTTTCTTAGCTGCTTATTACACTTTTTTAATCTTTTGATTTCAGAAGTATTTTCATTAAATTTAGATGATATTGCTGGCAATTCTTCATTTTCATTGCTTATAAATTCCGGTAATTCATGGGCTTGAGTAATTTTACTACTTAAAGTATGGGTCATTTGACGTTCGGCAGCTTTTTTTAACTTTCTCGTACGTACATATTCTCTATTTTTAGCTCGCTCACGCTGAAGCATTTTTTGCGGCATGTCACCTCTTTTCATCCGTTTCTCGTTGCTATTCAAAAATATAATCAGTCAGTAACAATAAAAATTAAACTTAAATATACCACGATTATACCTTTCTTTCTTTTTTCTTTTATATTCGTCATTACGCTCTTTATCGAGCTTTATTTTCTCTCGATACCTTCGTGCTCTTTCAGCCGCCGTTAATTTTGTTGTTTTACTCTTGAAAATTACAAAATAAAATCAAAATTAAGCATTTTAAGCTATGAAGCAATATATATCAAAAGTGATGCTCATGAAATGTTTGCCTATTTTGGTTTTTTTCCTAGGCAATTTATTTCCCAAATTCACAAATTATAAAAAAATGAGTTGAAACCATGTAAGCAATGATTGTCAGCTTCAATTTTTTACATTTAATATAATCACTTAAAAAAAAAATCAGCGTGACGCTCATGAAATTTTATGGCGCCCTTACCATGGTGTTCACAAAAACAACGCAAATACACACTTTTTTTAATAGCTTTTTTTTCGCTTTTTCACTTTTGTATTAATTTAAGTTTGTACTTTTCTTACGTTATTTACTTTACTAAAATGCAAATTGAAAACTAGTAATATTACTTGAATTATAAAAAAGTGACGCTCAATGCAAATTGTGGGGACAACCTTTATTTGCAACGCCAAATTCGCACTAATTCAGTTTTTACGACTATAACAAATCAAAACACAAGAAAAAAATGCAATAATTCGAAAACTGTTATTAAATGTTACATACTTACTTTTTTCTTGATTTTATTTTATTTTGTTTACTAAAAATTCTAACGGGGGACACATGCTTTTGTATGGAAGCAGTCAGAGGGAGAAACAAAACACTATTCTGAATAAACAAAAAACAAACACACAAATTTAAGAATTAGGTTTTTTTTGTTACATATTCCTCGCTGATCACTCTCACATTTTTTTTGTTTTGTTTTTTTTTTTTTTTTTACCTAAAATAGTACTGTAAAGTGCGGGGACACAAAAATTGCGTTTTTTTTGAAATTGACCCATATGTATGTACAAAATCACATAAATCATTTGTATGTTATTGGACAATATTGAATTGTTACCTTTTGTTATGGGTGTGTTAGACATTTTAATTGATTTACTTTGACTTTGAAACGATTATTGTTGATGTGCTTCACTTTAAAACAACAGATAACAATTGTATTAGATATACTCACATGAGCCTTTGTATGTACATATGTAACTAGACCATCAAAGTTTATAGAAATTGATCACACAATTAATTTAACGCCCGCACATGAAGATCGATTACAATAAAAACACATAAACAAATCAAATGGATACAGAGGTATCTGCGTGTTTTCTATAGTAAAGTATTATCTTTTTCTCCATTTTTCCCGCGTTGTTTCAATGTTGGTTTTAAAACCAAAAGATTTAGGTTTTATGACTTTATTTCGAAAATTACTTTGAAGCCTTTCAAACACAATGGCACTTATATCAGCGTTGCCAGAAATTTCATTTTAAAATCCCTCGATTTGCTAAAGAAATTAATATTTTTATTTGAAGTCGTTCACAAGATTATTTCAATTTATTTTACTAAAATTAAAACAAAAATTCTTTTTATACACAACAAAAATTCTAATGGTTTTTTTTTCTAAATATATAAATAAAAAAGAAAGGGTAGAATGGCAATTACTAAATTTCTTAGGTAATATACCTTAACTTTTCGTTAAATCCCACGTTCGAAAAATTAACTAAAAATTTAGAAAAAAAATATACATACTAATAACCTTGTTTAAACTAACAACTAGTTATAACAAAGTGTTTTATCCTTATAATTTTAGTGCAATTAACTATTTTTTTAATTATGTTCCCACGACTTCAAGCCAAATCAAATAATTTTTAATTATTTAAGATTTTATTAAAAATGCAAAAAAAAATGTAATAATTTGATAGTAGTACTTTGTGAAAAAGGCTTTATAGTTGGCTTCAGAATCTTGATTTTAACAGAGGGACTAATTAATATGAATTAATTGATTTCCCTGTATATAAGTTTCAAAAATATGTACAGTTGTGTTCAAAAAAATAGGAGTGCTATTTAATGAAAAATTAAATCTCCGTATTTTTAAAAATCCCTATTTTATTTTCGTTTTTTTACAATAATATTATTAAATGATTGGTAATTTATTGTTTGGGAAAATCAAATGTTCATTTATGGCAAAAAAAATATTAAAAAAATCTAAATAAAGAAAAATTACGTAAAATTAATTGTTCAAAATAATAGGAGTATTTACTATTGGTTCAAAAATCGGAACTTAAAAGTAGTTATAGTAAAGAATTATTTAGGAAAACATGGATAACTATAAATATTTTGTTGAGTATCCTTTGCTTTTAATAACTGTGGAGCATCTTCGGGGCATGGAGTCAATAAGGCCCTGGCAACTTTTTAATGGGGTTTGCCGCAACGCATCCCGAACTGTACTCCACAGTTCGTTTGCATTTGATGGCATTTTTTCTGCCACATATTTTCCAACGTCTCCCCATTGATGCCCAATAGGATTAAGGTCAGAAGACTGAGCAGACCACGACATTACCTCAACCATATTGTTATGAAACCACTCTTTTGCAAATTTACTGGGGTGTTTTGGGTCGTTGTCTTGTTGGAAAACCCATTTTAATATCATATTCTACTCTGAGTATGGCAGCATCACTTCGTCCAATATTTTTACGTAGACATCCTTGTCCGTTATTTCTTTTATTTGATGAACTGCACCAACTCCATTGTAAGAGAAGCACCCCCATATCATAACTTTTGCACCACCATGTTTGACAGTTTTTTTTGTATATTTTCCTTTATGTTCAGTGTTAGGAGGACGTCGAACATACTGTCTGTAGCCAGTTTCACCAAATAAAACAATTTTAATTTTGTCTGTCCATAAAATATTTCTCCATTTTTCCTTTGGCCAATCGACGTGCTCTTGGGCGAACTTTAACAGTAGCCTGCTTCTTTGTTAACAAAGGAACCTTTCGTGGACTTCTTGCAAACAATTCGTTTTCTAATAGTCGTCTTCGGATGGTTACAGCACTAACAGGAAGGATAAACTCCTGTTTTATCTTTTTTGATGACGGCGAAAGCTCACTCTTACTGAATCTAACTATACGGCGGTCATCTACACTTGATGTTTTTTGTTTTCGGCCACTAGTTTCAGCCTTTTTATTTGTAGTTAACGACATTGGCAATCATTTGGTCTGAACATCCGAGGGTTTCCTTAATTTCTTTGGAAGTTTTTTCTTTTTGCCTTAAATTTTTTATGAGGGCTCGCTTCTCTTCAGAACAGTGTTTTTACTAATCAACAAATTATATTTTAAAACTATAAAAAAAGATATAACGAAACTTTTTCAAACTTACTTTTAAATATCTTACTTCAGAACCAATTTTATTTTAAAAAATTCAACCACACTCCTATTTTTTTGAACAGTTGAAATTGTTCGACCATAAAAGAAAATAACAAATAACAATAACAACACAATTTTTCAGTACATTATCACTCAAATATTACTCAGCACATTCAATTGCAAACACCGTTAAAAAATTGCGCGCTTTGGAAGCTGACATACCAGCAATTTTTGAACATTGCAAATTGGGTACCCACACTCCTATTATATTGAACACAGCTGTATATGTTTTCAATGAGGTCACAAATAATTATTATAGAAATCACATTTGGAATGACAAACTGATACACACACATACCCTTATCAATATAAAAAGGGTTTGAAAGTGCGACCTGTAATTTGATCACAGTGTAAATGTGGATGTCAGACGAACGGACGGACATAGTGTAATCAGCTCAATAGGTGATTGTTATTTGGCCGTTTAATGTATAGGTACTAAACACTTGCAAAAATATATCTTTTAACACCAGTTTGTGTGTTTTTCAGCTTTTAGTGCGTATTGATAAGTAGCTTTGTGTTTTTGTTATAAGTTGGTATTGGTGTGTTCTCTAACTAAATATGGTGTGGTTTGGTAAAATGAAAGCAAGAGCAACAAATTTGTTTTTCTATGTTTCGTTGAAACAGTTACATACATATAATGATGTTTAACCATAAATACTTTTGGTGTGTTTTCTTATTCTGGCTACATGAGCCAGTTTTTCTATTTTTTAAATTTTCTTTAAATAAATTTAACAAATTTAGCTAAAAAAAATTAAAACTGCATCGTAACTATATACATTTAAGTCAAATTTAAAATTAAAATTTAAATTATTAAAAAATACAAAATAAATATATATTATTTTATCTTAATTTTTGAGCTTGAGATAAAAAAATGCTTTTTTTTAATTTATTTTATTCATTTTTAAACACTATAGCTACAATAAACTTTAAAAATCAAATTTTTGTTTCATTCACAACCTTTTATATAAACGATCTTGTGTATTTGTTGTATCAACAGTAATAAGAAAATATTTATTATACCATTGTTATTCAGCACAAAAAAAAAACAAATACATTCCACACTCAATGCAAAACCATAAACAACAATATTTGTTTATAAAGGTAGAGTAAGTGCGCAAAAGCAAAACCATACCATATCATTTACACTTATTCACACACTTACACCAAAAAGAACTGGTATGTACATGGATGTACAAAGTATATCTGCTTTTGAAATACGTTTTGTTATATTTTTGCAGGTCTTTAATAGGTACTATGAAATAACTCCCAAATCAAAAAACTCTCGACAATAATATGAAAAAAACTCCCAATTTTTTTCCATACAATGAAATTTTGGTGAGAGTTACTTACATATATCGAACAGTTGGGAGTTCCATAATTTGTGTTGGGAATTATTTCATCTTCAATCATAAGGAGTTATTTCACTTTAATTGGGAGTTATTTCATTTTTATTGGGAGTTATTTCATTTTAGTTAAGGAAATTTTATAAGGCTTGTAACAGAATAAAGAGTTGTATATATGTTTGCGACAGCTGACAATTGTCAATTGTGTTGCCGCGCGACAAAGTTCAAGATTTATAATTTTACCCTTCAGCTTCTACTACAACTACCTATTCTTTTGACACTACTTTAAACTTTTGACAGATTACAGCGCTACTCGTTACGTTGTACTTTAGCGGCTATGTTGTTCCCCACTTAATACAGCACTTTAAGTGTTGTTTCAAAAAGTATTGCAGACAGTCGCCTTTTGGCGACACTTAATTAAAAAGTTTGGGGTTTCCAAAAAAGTTGCGTATATTACCAGCCATTGTCCGGGCGTGAGGAATAAAAACTCTAGTAGATTCGATCAGCAGGCTTTGCTGTTGCTGTCGACCAGGCAGTGGACTTTAAGCCCAAGTGCTTTTTTAATACCAGTTTGCCTAATTAAGGTATTTTGGAAAAATACAAATCCCTATATCGTTCTTGTACAAATCTAAAATTTTTCGTAGCTTCCCATTTCTTGAGAGGTTTTTCATTTTTACCATTGAGAGTTGTTTGATAGTACCTTACATATGGGATTTCAACATATGCATAAGGACAAAGTATTACTCACATACCCATATGTGTGTGTGGAGATATCTTCATTATTATGTGTGCCAATACCGCTTTCTGTTAAAAAAAAATAAATTATTTTTTTAATTTACATAAAAATGCATATGGTAAAACTATATTCTGGCAACGCTGGTGGAAATTGACCGTTTTTGTTGCATTTCATCGGTGATTTACGTTGATGCTGTGTGGGTTTGTTTTAAATCAGAGTGATAACTTTCGTTAGAAAACTGTGTTTAAAAGAAACTTTCCTTAGATTTGTTTTATGTTTTTACAGGTATCTACATACATATGTACATACACACATGGTACGTATGTATATATTTAAGTATATGTATTGCGACTAGAAAAATAATAGGGTATAAAATCTTTATGATCAATAGTTGTAAATATTATGAGAAAAAAGATCTAATACATTAAATTACAAAATTTTCAAAACAAAAAAGGATATAATAAACTTTTAATAAAAAATAATTTAAATTGATATTAAATATGTGTGCATATGGATAATTTCATCTCACGTTTCTGAAGAAAAAAAATTTATTTACTTAATATTAATAAAAATCTATAATTATTCGTATAAAAAGAAAGGCCATATAAAAAACCTTATAAATTTGCGGCATAAAATCTAAAGTTGTATATACATACATATGTATGTATATGAATAATTATTTTGAAAGAGATATTTTAGGGTTTAACTTGCTTTAATTTTTAGGTATTAGAATGTATGTATGAATGTATGATATTCACGCTCCTAACAGTATTAATGCGGTCCATGCCTAGGATTCCACTACGGAACCAAATTAACCAAAGTGACATAAATATTAATACATATGTATATGTATATATTTCAGCTGTCAAACATGTTAGCGATACAAAAAAATGTCTATTTAACATATTTAATTACATATGTATATCAAAAATCATAGTTTATAGGAAAGTTATAAGTAGTTTAGAAGTTAACGGGTTAATTTTAATTTTTTATCTTTAGTATTATATTTTTACTATTGCCAGCTTCTGTATAAAATTATTTTCAGCTAAGATCAATAAGCAGTCTTTATTTCGTTATAAATTTTAATTTTATTAAACCAACAATTTAGTACATAAATACCCTTCCCTTTTAATAATCGAACGAACAAATAATAAAATACTAATGAAAATTTGTATTAAATTTAATGCAAAAAACAACAAACCAATCGTTATAAATAAAAAATATACAACTTATTTACTATACAACAACAGAAAAACAACAATCCACATAAAATTAAGCAGTAAAGCAGCAGCAACAATGGCAACAACTCTACAATAAACTATGGCAATAACATAGAGGTCGAGCCAGACCACACACGTAGAACAAGTCGCGCGCACATTCTCTTGTATTAGTTTAAAAGGACCACCCATTAAGTTTGAAATCAAGAAGGACCACACGCAAAGCATTTGCCATACGAGATCAACAACAATAACAGCAAAAACAAATGAAACGTAACATAACGAAATGAGAAAAAAACCCCAACAGAAAACATATCTCTCTCTAGTTGGTTTAGTTTAAATTTTATTAGTGTAGTTTTTTGTAGAGCAGTGGTTGTGTGTGTATAGGGTTGCCAAACTCTGTGTATGCATGTTCAAAGCAAGCAGAGTATTGATAAATTTTTTGTAGTTTTCTAAATAATAATTTTTTAAGACATATGTATATGTATTGGAATCCTGTTTTTAAATTTTTAGGTATAAAAAATACATTTAAGCCAGGGACCGAAGATTGTTTTTATTTTTTTAAGCAGATACAAGAAATTTTTAGGAAACTAAGTTAAAATATAAAAAATCATTTTTTAGCTACATATACTTTGGTAACACTGTGAGCATCTTGGTTGAAATAATTATTGTCTTTTTATTTTTTGCACAAATTTTCATTATTTTCATACAATGCCCCTCGCTTGCTGAGTTTAACCGAAATTAAGACTCTTACAACAGCCTCACCTTATACTTAATAGAATAAACAGGGGTGATTTTGTTATTCTTAAGTGCGCAAGCGAGCAGCGATAATACCAGCATGGAAGTGGTAATTGGAAGACACGGAATCAGGCCAATGACGAAAACAAGAAACTTTCAACATGCCAAGGTCTTGTCAAAGGTGGCACATTGTTTTCCTACAGGCGTAAACACAAGATATCGTGGAAAACGGTCCTTCTGGTAGCGAACGTCCAACTAAAAGTTGCAGCCATTAAGTGCAACAGAAAGAACACATCCAGAAAATTAAATGATAATAAGTTGGCTAATTTCTCTCGCTGACAAAAGGCTATTTAAATGCACTGCTCTATGCTCCTACCAGAAGCTCTCAGAAAATCCATACGTCTCATGTTATAACCATATGATTTTGACAGTTTTTTTTTGGTTTTCAGAACAAAAAACAAGTCCTTGTTCGCGTTTTCCATTCTTTGTTTCATTTCCTTTTTGTGTTTGAACGGTAGAATGTCAGAAAAATTAAAAATTTTAATAAAATTAAATTTTTAAAATGTGAAAATGTCCAATTGATTTTAATCAGCTGGGCTCTTATATTACCTGGTTGAATGTGCCTTGATTTCAAACAAAATTAATAAATTTGACAATCACTTTCACAAAATTTCAAGGCGAATTCATAATCAGCTATGTTCTTAACACTCCCATTATTAGTGTACTCGGAACCTTAATGGGCAGATTTACCAAGTGTTGCCACATGTTGCTTAAAATATTAAAAAAATATTTATCAAAATTTATTCTGCTTAATAACAAAGTTTTAACAATTTTTTTTCTATAAAACTCAATCTTTAACAGTTTGAACAATTTTCTACAAAAGAAATTGAGTCATTAAAAAAAAATTATAATTGATACGTTATAGCTGATATGTTTATTCGGCTTCCTGTTGAGCATGTAAAATTATGGCGAACAATAAAATTTTAAAACTAGCATGTAGGTATAAGAAATAAGTTTTTTTTTTGCAAACGAAAAACCGACTTCAAATTTAAAAAGACCACCAACATTGAAAATATATTTTGAATTTGTTTTTGTTGTCGTTTATTTTGAAGTTGAGTTCATAATCATTTATGCGTCCACCCAGCGCCACAAAAAATTGGAAATTGATAACTTTTTTTTGCTTAAAACGTAAAAGGTTTTAAATGAGTTTTTTTTTTATTTCTGAAATATTTTTCAAAGAAATAAAAATAAAAACACACTTAACAGTCAAATAACACGAAAAAAATATATATTCAAAATTATTGTTTTGAGCTACATAGTAAAAATTTTGGGAAATTTAAAAAATAAGTTTCGACACATGCAATCCTGATTTATTAAAAAAAGTTTTTATTTGCCTTTTGTAAACAATATTGAAGTAATTGAGTTTAATTTTTTTAATTGGGTTATTTCTTTTAAAAACTAATTTGTTTATTAATGAGGTAAACTCTGTGAGTGTACTTATAAATTAGTATTTTTTCTTAAAAAATATTGAAACAAAAGGGTTCTTAAAGTTATATTAGATTTATATATTTGCGTGCGGTAACTATAAATATTATTTTTTTTGTTTTAATTTCCTTATTTTGCAATGGCGACGCCTTTAAGACGCCTTTTGTAGATTTCAAAGGTATTTTTATTTCGTTGTCTTGCTTAGATCAGTATTAAACTATTGCAAAGCAAATATTTTTATGGTCTTTATGTGAAACTAATATAATAAAAATAGAATACCCATGAAAAGAACTTGATCCGATTTTGCTTATAATTTTTTTATTTTTGCCTTTTTAGGTAAATTTTACCCCTGTTATTTCTCCATTATTAATTGTGACAATATTTTACTAAAAAGGATATATGGGTGGTACCTATGTATATCCTTGCATCTATCATGCTGAAATTTTGTATTTTTGTCTGTCTTGATTTTTAACGCCGCTACGCAATAAATTCTTAATTTTAGACAGGATATATGACAAGTTTCTTAATCCTTAATCCGATTTTGCTTAAAATTTTTTATTTTTGTCTTTTTAGATAAGTTTTACCCTTCTACTAAGTTTTATTTTTAGAGATAATATTTCACTAAAAAGGGTATATGAAAGGAATCCGCATCTTTTCTTTGATTTTTAAAAAATTTTTTACCAAAAAGGATGTATGGAAGGAATCTACATCTTTTCTTGGATTTTTTAAATTTATATCCATATTCTTGCTTCAAGTTTCTTTATGGTTAAATTTTTTTTCTAAAATGATCTTCAGCGTGTTCTAGTTTTGTTTTAAGTTTACGCTTAAATTGTCTTTTCCATTTTTTTTCAAAGACGGTACAGCTGTTGGATGCTGCCAGAGTATTAAAAAAACTAAAAACTGTAATTTTCAGCGTTGAATTAATGTTTAATAGGAAAAACTAAAAAAACGCATTCATATTCTTGTAACTGGCGGCTTTTTTGACGTATCAAAGGACGCAGTTTTGTGGTGTTGCAGAAGTAAAAAAAAATAATAGACAAAAACTAGTAGCTACAGTGGTGCCGAACAAGGTGTTAGAAGTAACAAACAATATTGGTATCAATTTTCTTTTCAGACAAAATTACTTTAAACAAAATTGAACATTTTTAAGTAACCTACTTTATAAAAAAATATTTAAAGACAAAATATGTTGAGTTTGACAAAAAAAAGTTTGTGCATCACTGATTCCATTATCCGTGACCGTGAAGAGCATTAGTTGTATAAAAAGAAAATGACTTAATCCTCAAAGTATGTATTTACTTGCCGGTTTTCAAAGAAATGTTCAAGCGTAAAAATCTCGGTAATCAATATAACTACAAGTTTAAAATTGTTGCAAAGGTCGCTTAAACCATTGTTCGATTTTGTTGTCAATTGAATAATCAGAAACGGTTGGTTACAAAAGAATGTCTTCTGTGAGATAAAGTTGTATATAATGTTGGCAGGTTACTTAACGTATTAACAATAACGCACTAAAACACACGCACACATTTAAACAATTTAATCGAATATTTAATAAGAAACCCAAAGCATACTGTCACAAATAATTTTTTAAGAATTAACCTTTTTCGATGAATGTATCAATCTAAAGTGAGTCATCACTAACTCAATCATGGCTGTATGATTTGATAATTTTTTGGTAATTTTAGGGATAAAAAGGAAAATTAAAATTACCGGAAACAAAAGAAAATGAAGAAAAGATATCATTATTGAAAAAAACCGTTAAAAATTCTTAGTACATATTCGCTCTAAGCTTGTAATTTTTAAAATATTCATTTGTGACTAAGGTCCCACATACAAGCAAAAGCCAGAGTTAACCCATTTTTTAAGACAAAGTTCAAAAAGTTATCCATATGTGAATAACCTCAATGCTTGATAGCAGGGTTATAAATTTTTGGTTGGAAGAGATAGATTTCAAAAGAGAAGTGACTAGAGGGATACCCCAGCGGTGTTTTTTTCACCTCTATTGTGGCTCTTAACGGTCGACGGTATATTGAGAGAGTTTGATGCTAAAGCACATGCAGACGATGTAGTCATGGAAAAGGTGACTTCAAACGGCCAGGAAGCTACTGCAGAAAACAGGTTGGGTGTGAGTTTTGATAAAACAGAACTAGCTCTCTTTCCTGGGAAGTTAATGGTCAAAACTGATTTTAAAAGCCCAGCACTCATTGGGGTCAGTTGTGTGCCTAAAAGCCTTGCCGTAGCCCCTGACAGCAAACTTTACAGAAAATGGCTGGAAGGGGCCTAAACACCTTTCATGTATAAAAAATTTTATAGGAAAGAGTTTGGGCTTGCGACTAAAGATAGTAAACTGGATTAACACAATGGATGTAAGATCCTATAGCCTGTATGAGTGGCGTGATGTTTTTATAAAGGGATCTTAGATGGATATGGGCGCCGAATCCGTGGTCCATATTATAGAAGAGAACATCAGATTGCCCTAAAAATCATCTGATAAGTGTGCTCCGAGCCTATATACTGGCCATATTAAAGGCAACAGATTCTATAGTGAAATCTTTTCCAAGGAGCAATAAGGTCCCTATTTATGTTGACAATTTGGCAGCTCTTAAGGATTTGACGGCGCATTGCATAAAACTGAGGTTGGTAAGGGATTGTAGAAAAGCCCTTGCTGGAATTATGAACGTCAGACTATGTTGGGTTCAGGGCAGAGCGACAAGGATGGCAATTAAGTTACCGACAAGCCCGCTTATAGGGCTTTGGCCTTGAGTTGACATGTAAAAACAAAATGACCCAAGAGTTCACGGTAAGTGGAATATTACGACATGGATGCTTAACATGATCCAGTGAGAGAACAAGAGTGAATGTAGGGTAGTTGGCGCTAAATGGCCGAAGATAAGTTCAGAAGACATAAAGCTGCTCATGCACTAGGGAAGAATAGGTATAAGAATCACAATTAGTTAGAGGATAGACAAAAGGAGCCTCACACGGCTACTTAAATGGATTTATTTTGTTCTCTGACCTAGTCCTAGACTCTCTTCTACTATCTTGATAGTCTTACTTCTTTTTTTCCTTTACCCTCCTTGGTTGAATTTTTCTAACTTGTTTTTGAAGAGACCCACAGTTGACCCAGGAGATCTCCGGGACTAGTGTATTGTGCTTCTGTTCTTTAACCTTCGCAAGCTAACCTTACTTAACCAGCCTATAGACTTGGTTATAACATGAATAAACTTACGGTGAGGACCTCAAGCTTGAATAAAATTTTTTCATAATTACAACAACGTTTTTACTTTTTTTTCATTCAACTTTATTCCCGGCCTTAAAAGCTTATTACAAGAGGGGGGTTCGATCACATGCCGATCGTTTCAAGACTAGGCCACAATGATCGAAATGAAGCAGCTCTAGGGTCAAAAATATTTTTCTAAAAGTGCATAACAACTTCAGAAAAACGTTTTACACTTTTATTGTTCTTCCTCTCAGGGTATATTTTTACTCATGGAGGTTTGTTTATAGGTACATACAAGAGAAAATAAATTTATAACGGTTATTATGCAACATTTATAACACTGTCAAATATGAACATATTAATAAAATATCCGAAGATACGTTGGTATACTCTTAAAGCAATGTAAACCAAGAGTGTCTCCGGAGGACGAATATTAATCGGGTTTTACATGAACACAATACGAGTGCCTATAAAAAACCATAACAAAGAGAGCAAAACAAAAGAAAAGTAACAACAACAACTCAGGGGGATATTGCATTGTATTTTTTGTTGAAAACAGTGAAAAAGCTTCCCATATTTTCTTATAAATCATCCTCTCTCGTTGGGCAACGCTGCTTTAAAGATACATACATATGTATATATGTTTATATATGTATTTTTACAACGTGTGTGTTAAAATAGATATCCCACGCAATATTACCAAATCTAAAAGATCATAAAGATGATAAATAAAGCATAATTGTTGTTACAAACAAATACTTTTCATAGAAGGCATTTTAAGAAGAAAATTAAAAAAAGAGAGTATAACTAAATAACAATAACAGAAAAATAAGACAGAAAGTTGAAGAAAAAAAAACTGTAAAGAACCTTGCCAATGACAAACGACGCCTCAGACAGCTTGACAACAATGAAATTCGATGAATACATCACAGCGTTTAAATATTTCAAGCTGTCAAAGCTGAATAGAAATTTAAGAGGTTTTGCGTTGCACTCAACGAACGACTTTTTAAAAAAGAAATACATTCATCCAACCAATCATCCACCTTTTACCATAAATGTTCTTTATATCCATGTATCACATACATTTACAAACAATTTATATTATTGTAGTCATACACAAGGCTGAAGAATATTTTTTTTGTTTAAAATTTATTCATATACCTTACCTACATGATGGCTATTGTAAAAACAATATTATTTTGTTGAAATGGTTAGACCTACCGCAGTTTAAGTGGAAGCAACAAAACGGGAAATACACTTTTAAAACGTTTCAAAAACAACTTATTTTAACACAAATATTTGAATATTTAAGAAAAAGATAAACTCTTTGCAGATATGACATAAGCATTGTTGATCAAAGTGTTCAAAAAAATTCCTGAAATTTTGATAATTTATTATTAAAACTTTTTAAAGGAGATTTTAGGAAATAAATGCTTATTGAAGTCATTAGAACGTTTATATAATATAATCTCGTATATTATATAAGTTATTAAATATTTCTATCCCTCTATGTAACATGTATAATTTGTATTAGTCACAAATCAAAACATAATATTTGGTAAAAGAGAAAGTTTGAAGTACCTAAAATGCACATTTTTGATTACCTCTAAAGTGGGAGTTATTATGCATTTAATACCAAATTTCAAAATCAATATGAATAATTTTTGAAATTAAGTTTAGGCATGCCCCATTACATTTTAATATCTTTTAATGCATTTTTTGTTTTTTGACGCTTACTTTAATCTTTTTCCCCTCCACGTGGCAAATAGAAATAAAAAACGCCGTACTCCATCACAATAAACATGTAGAAGTACTATATTTAGTTTGCCGAATAATGGTAGCCCCCCTACCATAGTCCCGAGAAAGAAAAGAAAAAATGACTGTAGGTCCTATTAAATACACAGCCATCTCACAACCATAAATAACCCCACGACGTTCTCTAGCCTACAGCAAGGGACCTCACCAAGTCTACTGTGACAAACAAAAGTGTTCCACAGACTACATTTCATTTTCACCCTCGAACAACCTGCAGATCATATATCTCACATCGCAGCTCCCCTTCAGAGTTTCAATTATATACCTCTTGTAAGGCTGGTTAGTACCCTTCCTATCCAGCCCTAGCCACAAAATCCTAGTCATCTCGTAATCTGCTCTGTTCCTATAAAGCTGTAATAAAAACCCTTTTACGGCCCCACCGGTTCACATTCCAGCCCATAATACTGGGCTGAACCCCTACTTGCGAGCTAATCAGCAATTTTGTTACTGACAACGTCTTAATGACTCTGGAGTAAATACCCGAAGGCATGTGTTGTTTTACGGATGGATCTAGGGCGGAGGAAAAAACGGGTCTGGACATCCTTGTTGTAACCTAGAGATCGCGATTTACTTTCGCCTTTCTGACCATAATACTGTCACAGAAGCGGAGGTCTGGACAATCTCGATATGTCTGTCCTGGCTCAGGACACACGCAGATCCAACAGATATTAAATTTTGTACAGATAGCCAAGCGTTTGGAACGTCAATTACGTTTGTGTACTTGAAACGTGCAGAATGGGAGGTATTGAGGGAATTCGTCTGCATCACCAAAGATTTGTGAAATTCTTTCCCGAAATTGTTTTTCCTTGCTAGAAGCGCACAACAAGCCGACAACTGACTTAGAAGTGTGGCCTGAGGGATTTCGGGCATTTAAGTCCTACTTCTTTCAGCCTAACCAAAATTAACCTATAAAATAAGTAACGCATAGTTTTTAATCCATACAAGCGCTTTGTGCTTCTTTAGACAGTAGTATAGTGACGCCGTTGAAATTTATCTGCTTCTCAGGCCTATTAGAGTACAGAAGTGTAAGGTTGTCAGAAGCGTTTAATTTACCTGACTCTCGCAATCTGATCTCTGTCACTTCTGTCTCTTCTATGCATATTTGATACAGTGTTGATAAATTTATCGTTGACCTTTTTATGTCTGGATGGATTTTTTGGTTTCTGGTAATTGCTGCGGTTTCATTGGCCCCTATTATTTTAGATTGATTGGTTTTAACGCGGCAACCATCTTACTCAATTGTGACTTCATCTGCCAAATCCATCTGCCGCCAGATTAGAGCATCTTTGATCATTAGCCAGAAGCAGTGAGCAGCTTATGAAAATTTTAAAAAGAATCTCTTTTTCCCCCAAGTTTTAACAATTCAGTCAAAAATTGAGGTGGTGTGTATAAAATCGTTTATCGCTATTGTCAAATGTGGTGCTTCAAATTCCAGATCGACTGATAAAAAAAATACAAACTTTTATAGGGGAAATTATCAGTTGCTTATAGAATATCTGTAGACATATTTTCTGCTTTGTTGGGGTTATTTTTGCATTATTAATATATGATTAATGAGCCAAAATAATTATTGAGACAAATTTTCTATTCATATTATTTGATTTTTAATAATTTTCCAAACAATACGTTGACGGTATTGGTAGTCTGACAGGTGTTGCCCAGGAAATATTTCAGCAAAATAAATAAATATTTTATCTAGAGTGTAACTATTAAACGCAATTAAATAACAATAATATTTGCCGTCGTATTTATATTTTACCCATAACCATACACACATATTCGCCAAGACATATAACAGTCAGTCAGTGGCTTTGTGTTGATTGAACATATCACTTGACCATCATGAAGTAGGTTGTAGATTTTTGAGTAAACATCATGAGATATAGTAACAACAACACAGAAACATGCAGCACTGCCTGCAACAATAAACGATGCCATGATAAAAGTCAACAAAAAACATTCAGACAAGTTTTTGCTTTAATGTGACCAGCAAATAATTTTTTATACCCACACTACACATTATCGATTTATTATTGGTTTGAAGGACTCTTATTTTATCTTTCTATATGCTAAACCATATGTAAGCATTTTTTAAATTGAAATTATATTAAAAAATTTAATGAAGATCGTTCCAAGACTGACAATGTCCTTCGGCAGTAGGTCTATAACAATAAAATCATGTCAGCCCCTCAATCGGACAATCGGACCATAATTTACCATGGGTCTCATAAAAGTCCTACACCCGAATTTTAGCCTAACCTGCATATATTTATTACATACATACATAAGAAAAAATTAATTAAATGGAATGGTATTACCAGACGTGACGTAATAAAATTTTCTTATTTGTTATTAAGGAAGTTGAAGTTTTTTTGTTTAAAATTTCAAAAATTAATGTGCGACCTTATAAAGCCTATTAATTCTAGATCTTAATAGAAAGGGGAGTAGATTAAGTCAAGACCGTGTGTTAAAAAGAAGTTTTCGGAGTCAAGCACAGGTCTTTAGAGCCAGTGCTTAGGAGATTTTCAGAAACTAGTGGCAACAAATTTTTTTCACGTTGAATTAGTAATATTTTTTATTTTCAAAACGCCATTTAAAAAGTTTTATGGAAAAAACTTTGCATTTTTATAATATTTTGTACAAATAATATAAAAATAATATAAGACCAAGAAGACATTTAACGCGTCCCGGCCAGGTTATTCTAGCGTTAACCTCCTTATCCTCCAATTTTACCAAATCCTTTTTGCTAGTGTATGCCATTACCTGGACTAAAGTAAAGTAAGATTTCATATAGTTTAAAAAATTCCGGCATTTGTCGACTAGTTGTGATGTAGAGATACCTCAGTAATAGACCCAATGGTTGCTTGGCTGTTGAAGGAGATCTTGAAATTTGTAACTAATATTCCGCAGGGCCAAAGCTAGTTAGACACTCTGAGATAACAAGGGAGAATTTCTTGCATAGAAAAGATTTTGGTGTGCAGTAGTTAATAAGATGGGGGGAAAAATGTACAGTCCCAACAATATTTGCAAGACCGCACCTTCTGTGTCTCCATCCACCCAAAACAATTAGTCTTATTGCGGAATTAAGCGCCAGCTTCTCTCCCAGAATATCCGCCGGAAGTAAGTTAAGGTTAGAGTTGATTTAATTGCGCCTGTTTTAAGAATCGCCCTACTGCACATTATCCCTTTAATATACAGACGACTCTTGAAAAAGTCTATAGTTTTCCACCGGACTATAACTCTGTAGAAGAAAAAAATGTTCTATTAACAGTTTTTAGCTCGAACTGATGTTGAGGGGACGGCAACGTTTGGCTTCCGAGCCTGCTTCATGTTTATAATGACTTTCAGATACTCCACGCTATGTAGCAGAGCCAGTACCACCCACTTAAAAGCAACTCCACCATATCGGAGATAAAATCATGGACGCTAGATATCAGCAGTCCTTAAGCATCCTCGCTACAGGCTACCGAACACAACCAGTCAAAAATAGAATACACGTGTGCTTATGAGAATAATTTTTTTAATGGCTACAATGCAACACGACTACGGGTTGCTGTCAATTCTAATTTTGTGGCGTGGTCGAAATTAAACTAATTTCTATTTTTATACGCGACAGTTAACAGATTAGTGCTGCCAATACGGTAAGATGCAAATAATATAGCTTAAACAATACAAAAAGACTTTAGGTGGCACCACTGAAAGTCATATTGCTCATATGTTTATTTTGTAGTGGTAGTCTAGTAAATATTTCAGTAGCAGCCAGTCGGACACAAATTTAGCAAGCAACTTTTGTGTTCGTGTGTTCCTGTGTTCTTGTAGTTTGAATGTGTTTAATGCATTAGTTTCATTGAGTCCATATTTAAGAACAATATATTAAGAGTCATACTCACAGTAATGCGAACGAACTTCTCTTCTAGGGATTCCTCTATTTGCTGATCTCATGACACCAGCTCTTCCTATCGCAAAATTTATTATTCTACGTAGGTTAGAAATGTATACAACCGGAGAATGGTCAACCCCATCATTACGTAGTTGGTGATGGGTTACATTATTAAAAGCACTTTCTTTGTCCAGAAAGGGCACAAAAATATAATTCTTAAGTTCAAGAGACTTCTCGATATAATCAACCAACAAGTAGGGAGTCGTTTCCACTGGTCAGAACTTGATGTAGGCGTGCTGAAAAACGGACTTGATCCGATTGTCACCCTTAGGTGGATCTCGATAAGGATCTCCAAGGTTTTAAGCAGAAAAGAAGTTGGCCTAATTAGCCTGTAGTCCTTTGGAAACTACAACAGCAAAAATTAAGCTGGCTTAAAGGGCTGAGTAAGCAAAAAGACCAACGTTGAGAATATATAAGATTCAGCACAGCTAAATATACAGCGCTTTTGCTTTTAAATCAGAAATATTCCTTTTAAATTTAATGAAAATCGATCTAATATTATCCTGCCCCTCCACAGTAAGGTAGTTCCCTAAAATCTAGTGAGCACATCGGTATCGGAACTAAATTAAACATAAAAAGATTTTATACAAAAGAAAAGAAATTAATTAATCAGTGTAAGGTACTAAAGCGACCATATACAACTTAAACTTTTAATCTTACTTTTTCATGTTTTTCAACATAAAAATTGATTTGAGATTCTTTTTGTTTTTAATTTTAGGAAACTATTCATTAACCATAAAGGTTATGTGATTTAATTGTAGCATTTAAAAAGTCATTTCAAAAGCAACATTAAAAACTTAGAACTTAAAAATTAAAATCAAGGAAATGTTAAAACATTTAGATTTAAAAGATAACAAAAACTATCATCACTATTTAGCTCTTAATTAGACACATGTTCAATCCAAAAATTTTTGATTTTAAATTTAAATTTTAAAGCTATTCACTTGGTCACATTGTACAAATTTCTTTCATGCGATCATTATAATACTGAAAGATCGTAAATAACAATTCAGCTGCATCAGTTAACGTATCATCATTAACAATAACATCACTATCGTCGTCGTCATCAACAGCAGTTGAAATCACATTAAGCGTAAAACAGTGGCAGCCTAAAGCGGTTAAATAACAAACCCCATACACCCATCAACATTTATAACTTTTAAGATGAATTTTTTTTTTTTTTTGAAAATAAATAAAACTCCTGTCTGCTTGCCTGCCTGTTTATTTGATTTTTTAATTTTTTCGTAGCATTGTATGGGTAAATCAGTAGCTGCTGTTTTAAAGAGTCAGCATCAGCGGCTTAAAATCTTGATGTGGTTTGTTATTGTTTATTTATGAATTTTTCCTTAATGTATTCCAGTAGTCTGAAAGATATTGTAATGCAATTTTAATAGCATTTACGACTGTTTACGAATATCCGTACATAGTTTAACATAACACGAACCCAGAAGCCACAAATTCAAGGGAATTTGTTAATATTTTTCTGAAAAATTAAAAAAAATATTTTTTTCGAATGTTAAAAGAAGAAGTAATAAAGGAAAAATATTACAAATAACTTTAAGCAGTGATTATTGATTTAAAAAAATTAAAGAACATAACACTTAACAAAAATTTAGTACTAAGATTGAATTAAGATTATGCGTATTAAGATAAGATTACAAATCCACAGATAAAAATCTATAAATATTTTTGTATGTTTAAAATTTAACCACCACTATTATTGGAGAAAATAAGTACTAAAAGTAGGTAAAACTTCATGGTTTATTTAAAGGTTCAATTATACGTGACATAACCATAACCACAGAAAACAGCTGTTCGAACCAAACTTATGGGCAACACTATATTTGATTATAGCCAATTCAGTTTTGGTTTTTATGGCAATGGTTATGGCGTTATGTTAAGGCAATTGCATTACCGGTAACTTTACAATGTCCCGGTTACCAACAGAGGCTAACATTGCTCGTCGCCTAGACTTGACGTAATGTCTTTAAGAGCCTTGAACGAGGCATGACTGTCAACACAAATTTCAAAGCCCTCTTTTCCTCCTGTAATTAGTTTTGTTAACTCCATGACCTTCATCACCGTTAGAAGCTCTTTTGGAAAACGCTACATTCATTTGGAAGTTTGTGTGATACCTGAACTTTCCTATCCAATATTTTGGCCCTGTCCCTGGTTCTCCTATCTATTTTTCGAATCTTTTCCGGTTCTATCTTTTCGGAAATACCACCTGATGTGTAATTTTGAAATGAAGAGACGCGACCCATTAGCCAATCAAAACCGGCCACCAGGAACGCTACCTAGTGTGCAACTTCAAAATCAAGATCCGAAATTCTATAATAAGTAAAAACCGGTTGCCCTAACAGCTGGTATCTCCCTTACTTGGCTAGAGCGCTTGCTTGTCGTATAAAGCATGCCCTTGGGATACCAGACTCATTTAGCCTTAATAAGCTGTTTGCTTTCCTTCCAGCCACGAAATCCTGGGAGATGTAGAATGATGCCTTGATCTGCTTGTCGTGTACTAAGTACTTCTAGCAAATAATTTTTAGTACTGCACCTCTATGAACCTTTAAGAAGCATTTTGTTCGTGTCCTCCCTCATCAGACTAGACAACTAAAAAGTATAATATGCGTTCAGAGCTTTCCTTATACCTTCGCCCGTATTCGCTCTCCAAGAAAGCTTTTAATCCAGGTTGATACCCAAGTATCTAGCCCTATTCGTTAGTCTCAGCTCAATTCAGTGCTGACAAGGGAAAAGGTATTAACAAACCCTTCCTTTTGATGTCACTTAAATGAGCCACATATAGTATTTGTAATACTCAAAAATAAGAGTCTAGGATCCACTTATAAATAAACCAATCAATTAAGAAAATTTTTTTAAACACCCTTAATAAATGTAAAAATTGTTTTTGAATAAAATAAAGAGTTTTCTTAGTCTTAGATGTTACACACATAATAGCCTACACAAGTAGTCGACCTACATCTATCTTTACTACTTACACATACTATATGTACCTGCACCATTTGTGGAGGGTAATATAAGGTCGTTAGCTTCCTTCTCTGCCTAAAAATAATGTGAAATACATATTTGTGGGTAAAAATTTTTTTTTTAAAAGTACATATCTATTACACCTCAAATGCTTTATACAGATCCTGAATTAGTAAATTAGGTATATGATGCACAATATATACATATGTATTTTTATTTAGTTTTCAGACACCTACGCACGATTAATTTTTTATGGCAACTTGTATTTATCTAGATATTCCTCTTTGTGGTATCAATTTAAGTGTATGTGCAGTCAAGCATAAAACCATCATCGAACTTCTTCTATATGGGCAAGATATTTTGTATACTTTTCCAGTGATGCGCATAATTGAGAAAAACAAACAAATATTCATTTAAATTATTTTTTATTATCTCATATTTTTAAATATTTAATATTCTTAAATATTGGAGACTACATAAGTAGAAGTGAAGATGAAATAATGAAAGATGCATTTTCCGACCTGCCTGCCTAGGCCAAGACCAAGGAACAGTAAAACAAGGGAGGACGGAGTTAGCTGTCTTCACTAAAAAGTACAAGGAGAGCAGATTTTGAGCTGCCAGTGCTTGACGGATCTGAGACTGGTGGAGAGGGACAGATATCTGGGTATCGTCCTGGACGGCAATCTTGAATGGCTAATACGGAGGAGAGAGTAAGGAAGGCTCTGAACGCCAACTATACCTGTTAAAGCTCCACGGTCAAAGTGTTGGTTAAAACCGGATATGGTGAGCTTGATTTACCCATTCATTATAAAACAAATTCTTCCGTGGGGTGGAAGGCTTTGGAAAGGTAAAGATAAGGAAGCTCTCCAGAAGGCAGGGCAAGTTGGAAACGTGTGCATATTGGGGAGGGTCAACTTTTACGACATACGGTTTTGACTGTTTATTTGGCTGCGATACTTGAATTTGGGACTAAGCCCAAGATAGTGTTTTCGGTCAGAGAGAACTGGAAAGGCCCAAGAAAATTTTCGGGGGATGTGCAGTTTTTACTGATGGATCGAAGAAGGATGTGGTTTTCGTGGCTGACGTTTATATATTAAAAACGGAAGTCAGGTTTTTATTCAGACTTTCAGATGAATGCAGTGTTTTTTAGGCTGAGATTCTGGCGGCGATGAGGGCCGTGAAGTCGATATGGGAAGATGCGGAAAGCGGAGGGGACGTGACAATTCACGTCGACGGTCAGACCACGTTTATGATTAAAAAAAAAATCGTCAAGTCTAGGGTTAGGCTCTGTAGGGTTTTGGGCCATTGTGATGTTGTCGTCAAAGAAGTCGTTAATGAGTTGGAAAGTAGGGCTTCAGCCAGTAACGTTTTGTAAAGACATTAGTTACGAACAAAATAGATCGATTAAACCTGAAGGGACAATGCTTACTGCGAGGCCTCCAGGCTTTTGTGGTCCGCTTCTAAGGTAAAAGTCTCTGGTTGGGGACAAGGGCACATCCAAGGGTTTGTCTAAGGGGTTTGTTGCTGCGCAAATAGAGAACTTCTGCAGGAGTTTTTCTTGACGCTTAAGCATGATCCGACAAACACTGATTTCTTCATGACTCATCGCCGACAGCGGGTTTCTTTTATCATTCTACTTAGAGTTTCTTGCTTGCTTTCCTTACTGTTCCTTTTCACTTTTATGAAGGCCCTCAAAATGGGCTTATAGGCCTCTAAGTGAAGGTGGCAAATATCATTCGTCACCATCATTTGCCACTTAACCTAATTTTTATACAAAACAAAACTTTTCTGCCTACCCTCGCATAATTGTTTAAAGACGGTTTATTATCACTGATATTTGTTGTTTGTGCTGATGCGTGTGATATGTTGTGGCTTGTTGTAGCATTAAAATATGCACGCATGCATTAACAGTGTGCGACTGATTAAAAACATTTAAGCGTATACAAACTCGTCAAACTTATGTACGTACATATGAGTTTTAATCTGTTTTTATAAATAAGCAAACATAAAAATGTTTGTTTCTTTATCTAAGAAATGCTAAATTTTAAAATAAACAAGCACGCTATATGCGGCTGTGTCAAAGTTAGCTTCGTAGCTTAGCACTTACACAGCATGGTTGGCCGTAAACTCAAATGATTCGTCTCTAAATTAATGGATGGTGGATGAAAAGCTGGCCCCATTCCGTATAACATGAAATTCCTAAACATTTTTTTTATATAAGATCCAAAGAGCGAACATATCCTGTAGGAGAAAATATTCGCACCCATCTTAATGTATTGAGAAACGTACGATCTGATATGCACTAAAGCTTGATGCCAGAATGCATACTTGGGTACCGGAAGCCTTTTCAAAATAGTCTATGGTACGTCGAGTGTGGTAATACTATTGAAGTGAAGAATGTGGAATACAGGGCAACCCTGCAGACAGGCTAAATTGGCTGTTCTATTAGGAAATTTCCAATGGTATCTTACCGCATACATATAGTTTGCAAGCGGAATGACAAACTTATAAAAACCCTTATCACAATTCGAAGGGTATCAAAACATTATTGTTAATAATAAAAAAAATTTTTAAAGAAGTATCTTTGCGCAAAAACAAAAAGGGATAAAGTTATACAAATGTGGTTACCAGTAACCTCTATTATTTTAAAGTGACAATACTTATACGTAAAAAGAGCGCCAAACAAATACAAATATACATAAATAAAAAGATAAATATTCTATACATACCTACATGTTTGTTTTACTCGTTTGTGTATCTTATTCGATATTTGTGTTTAGCAAATATGTATTTACGATTTTCATAATAATAAAAATAAACATTTTTTAAATACACAAACATACATATGCGTGTTTGCTTAAGCGCTTGTTTGCATTCTATTTATGCTTTTAGGACCTTTTTTATTTTTAAATTTTTTTTTAATATTTACGATATTTGCATATTGTTAACATTTTCCCAATATTGCATCTAATGTGGAGGTGTTTCCTAGAATATCAATTTTCATATTTATTTGTTTACCATTTCATAGGCTTTTTATTGTGTTAAAAAAAAATTTTAATGGCAAAATGCTTCAACAGTGTCAATAATTTAAACTATATTTCAAGTCTTATGCCCTTATTATGTGCTGCATTCGATGTTCGATCTTCGTTAGTTATCGAATACCGACTATCGAGTGCCAATTTCGTGTTATAAGTTGGCAGCACTGTCAAAATTTTCGTTTCGCACCGAATTTTCTATCGAATGTATTTTTATTTTCGACAAAGAAATGTGTGTGAAATTTTTTAGCCGTCGAATGTAGGTCATAATACCAAATGAAAATTCTTTCGATCAGCTTTTTCGATCACAGTCGAAGATCGAATTTTGTTCCTAATAGGCACCTTAGTTACGAGAGCTAAAAATAATTATGAAAATATTTTTTATAGTTTTAAATAAGACTTCACAGTAGATTTTATTTTATAATTATCTTTTTTAAATTAAGAACTATAACTTAATAGCAAAATTATTTCATTTTCACGACCATTGTTTGTAAATTTAATTTATTTATTTATTAATTTTGGTTTATTAACATGGTTTACCTAAAACACCTTCACCTTGTTATAAACTTTAGTTAAGTTATGCTATTTATTGTTAAGCGTGTCGAAGGGCAAAGTTATTGTTAGCAGTAAATTAAAGTCACAATTTCTTTTTGTTTAAATGCGGATCTTCTACAAGGTGGGCCAAAAGAAATGACCCTATTGGAAGATGCCCTTATTTTTGCAAATGGCGGCCAATGTCAAATCTGTTTTGACATTTTTGTGGCGCAGCGCGAAATCGTCGCCGATTTCCCGGTAGTTCGGCACCGACTGCGCAAACACTGTCCCGTTTAGCCACAAACCTTGAAGAGTATGGGACCACACGAGACGCTTCCAAAAGTAGCCTGCCCCGGAGCGCCCGATCTGCCGAGAGCATCGCCGCTGTTGGCGAGGATGTCAAGCTGTCCCCAGAAACATCGACCAGACGCCGTGCCTCGCAATTAGCCATCAGCCGGCTAATTGTATCATGTTATTGTTCATTCCAAATTGTTGTTAGTGTAATTTAAACAACCAGCAATGGTGAATTAACTTATTAGCGGAGCGCAATTCAGAGGTAATTATTAGCTCTCTTACTTTTTTCTTTTTTATGTTGAGTTTGACACAGGCATTATAAAACAATTTAAACCGTATTGTCAAATTCTATATATAAAAAAGAAAAAAGTAAGAGAGTGAAACATTTTTTCCGAATTGCGCGCACTTGGTAAATAATTTCACCATGCAACCAGCCTTTTTGAAGTCTCAAACAAGACTGATAAATGTTTTTAATTTTCCACCATGTGCGTGCACACGTACGTAAGGTAAAAGAAACCATGAGGCCCCCGTTTTTGCGGATAGACGATTTAGATATAAACTTAAAATATTTTGCGCGATTGATTTCAAGCTAGTTGTGGGCCATTTACACAATTGTTGGTGATTTAATGAAGAAACAACATTAAAACTCAACTAATAAATAACTCAGTAAAGATTATAAATTAATCAGAAATAACAAAGAATGTTTCAAGCTTAAAAAAACACAAAAAATACTCGTATTAACTTTGAAATCTTAATTGGATAGATTGATAATACTTATACCTGTATACAAGTAAAAGTTTTCGACATATTTTGTTAGTATCGGAAATAATTTGATTAAAAATTTGTTAACGTATACGTATAGTTTTATTAAAAGCAATCAGTCAATCAAAAAAAAAATTAAGACCAATAACCTAAAAATAATAATTATACATGAGAGAAAAGAGATTTCTTTCGTATTGCGGCTTACTTTAGTTTACATAATTTATCAGCTGATATAAAATTTTTATACAAAAGGTAAAAAAAAGAATACAAATCCCTTAAGGTTCAATCAGGGTACACTTATCAGGTAGGAGCGGTTCTACAAAAACAACTAAAACCGGCATAAGAATGTCAGAGACCAATAACAAAAACTCACAAAATCTTTCTTTTTCTTTTTGAGCTTTTCTTACAATACTACAGTTGTTGTTTGTATAAAAGGAAGAAAATACATAAACATAAACAAAATTTGACATTAATATAACGAAATACCGTTACTCAGCTGTTTATCTGAGGCTACCTGATAAGTGTACCCTGGGTTCAATTATGCGTGACATCATCATAACCACAGAAAACATCTGTTCAAACCAAACCTATGGGCAACACTGTATTTGATTATAGGTGACTTACCATTACGCCATAACCATAGAAACCAATTGGATTGGATGGCACGTATAATTTAAGCTTTAAAAGAATGCAAAATTTTGCTAAGTGGAAATTTCGAGGCTCATCAAATTTTCCCAGTACTGCCAGGTATTATTACGAACCTTGTATTTAACACTTACTAAAAAAAGGATATCATAGATAAAACATTAAATTCTAATTAAAAAGAGGCCTCTATATAAAAAATTTTTACTTAAAAAATAACCTAAAAAATATCTTTATGACTCTATGCATCTGTAACAGTTAAAGTAGGCTTTTAACTTATAAATATTGAAAACCTCCTACTTTTTGTTATAATAATCCGCTTAACAGATTTCGTTATTCTTAGAATATTGTCTTTATTTCTTGTATTCTTTACACTCTCTGCAAACAACTTTAAACTCGTATATTAACCAAAAAATACATTAACTTCCACAGAAAAACTCATTAATAACAAACCTAATAAAGACATTTTCCAAAAATTACCTATTTTTCTTGTTCAAATCATCTTAGACAACCTAGACATGAAAAATTCAAAAAGAAAAGGATGAATTGGTAATTGTTGTGTTTTGAATGGAAAACATTAAAATCAAGCTGTTAGTTTGTTTTTTTTTTACAAGTAAATTTTTTGTCTTAATTATTATCATTTATTTAAAATTGCTTTTTGTTTTACTATAAGTAAATAAGTATAAAAACAATTAGGGGCTCTATGTGTGTTTGACCAGAACGAATCTTAAATACTCTTCATTAATTCATTGGCTTTTTGCTTGTGTTTTCTTTGCTGGAAATCTGAGGAAACCGACCTATTTTTCCCTACCCAAAGGGTTAAGATTGGTCCACCGACCACACCGACTTCGGAGCTTAAGCTAAGAACTTTCAGGTGAACCTGTTAATTGATTGTAAAGCGGCAATAAATATCTGCGAAGAAAGCCTGCTTTTTATTGCGAGACAAGTTAACATTTACTAGCTTCGTGGACGCAGGGTTATTTAGGAAAATCAGAAGGCAGGCGAACTGGTAAGGTAAAAGATCCACTTGTCTGTAGAAGCAGTAGTGAACATACGTACCTCACTTTAGTTCCACAACAGGGGTGAAAACTCTGCTGTGGTGGTCAGAGTCATGGAGGCCTGGGCGAATACCACCTAATACGAGTATAGAGTTTTCAAGATTCTGTAAGGTTTTTATGACCTGGAAGCGAAGAAGTTTCTTCTATTCTTGCCAAAAAGCGGTTGCAGGCTCCTAGTTGCGATGATAATAGTCATTGTTGGACAGCGGTTCACGCCAAAAGAGCAGGGGTACTGGCCAGCCTGAAACACAGTAAGTCGCGGTAGAAACGCTCTACAAGTATGCATTAACTTGGTAAGTCACATTCCAAATATCTTCTGACCAAATACAACCGCAAAAATGGCTGTAGAAAAAACACGACGTATTCCTAAAGAGATTGAGATGAAACAAACTAAATGACGGTGGATTTGTCATACATTGCGTAAGCCCCAAGACGACTTTACCAGAAATAGCATCGATGGGAACCCTCAAGGCAGTCGAAGAATTCGTCCGCTAAATGTTAAAGCAGTCTAACCTTACATTACGTGAAACGAGCTAATATATGACAGCAATTGACAAAATCGAATGGAACAAGCTCGGTTTGGTCCTATGTTACTTAAGGGAACTTTATGTATTTTCCTTGCTTATACGCCAAACCTATAATAAGCTGACAATATGTTTATACAAATGTACATAGACCATCCTGTACACACTTTTATTTCAACATAAAAAAAGCAAACAATTCATTTAAAAATACGTTTCTTGTTTTTAACAAAAAATTATAACAAAACTTTTGTTAATTCACCTTATGTGTGTATGCATATATGTATGTTATTCCAACAAAAGAATTCTCTGCAATTATTAGTAATTTGAGTCATTTTCTTTTATTGTTTCATCAACAAATTCCTTGCGCTCTAATTCTTTTCAAACATCAAAGTGTTAAAAATGATGCCGCCACCTTTTTTCTTGATCATCCCAATGATTGTTGTATAAATTGGCATGAAGCTACCTGTTGATGCTGTTAATATCTTTATTAAATTTCTTGACTTATTTATGTGTTTTTTTTTTTTCTTTTTGCAAGTGTTAACAATAATTTGTTATTCTGATCATTAATCTTTGTTTTTCCGTTTTTTTTTCTTTGAAGTTGACTTTGTTCAATTTGTGTGTCCAATATGAGACGAAATCAATTCTTTTTGCTAATCGTTTTACACCTGACAGTTGTATACGGTCATTTGCTACTAATCCGCAAAAAGATGCAATTTTATTGCATTAACTCATACACACACATACATATGTACATATGTTTACATTTGATACTTACATACATACATTTATAGAAATTTACTTTACCAAATTTAAACCCCCATTCGTTAAGATTGTTTTGTATGGGAAAATTGAGAGCAACAAATTGTTAAATCAAAGTGCCGCTTTAATTTAAAATATTAGTTTTGTTATGGTTATTATGGTTTTTCATTAGGTTATTTTTAATTATAGAGAAGTTAATTGTTTTGTTTTAAATATAATACTTTGTAACACTGTTAATTTTACGTTTTCATTTAAACGCTAAATTTGTAAAACTAATTTTGACGTTAAATGTAGTTTAGAACAAATATGTACCTATAAATCAATTCCCACAATATATAGGCCCCTTATTACATCTATCTGGTAGGCTAAAGTAAAGATTTTATAGTACAGATAACAACTTTTTCGTTCTTACAAGTATGATTTAAGCCAAAGCATCTGATAAGCTCATCTTACCTTTAAATTTTAACGTAAGATTTACATATATATATAAAGTTGCCGTATTTATAGTTCGTTTGTTTGTTGTTGGCATAAGCAACAAAAAAAACACATCGTTGCCACTGCGTACTACAATATGACAAAAGTAGTCGGTTTTTGCATTGGTATTGCCCTAATTTGCTTTGTAAAAGTAAAAAAAATGAAGGGATACTTTATTGTTTACTTTAGCCAAACATCACTTCAGCTAAAGCAAGCTTTATAAACAATCTATATATTATAACCCATTATTATTTAAAATAAATATGGTTTGCTAAAAAAAAACCTGTTCATTTTTGCAGTCTTTAATCGCAGTTATAATACATTTGTTTTAATAATACTGTAATTTAATACCGACCCCCATTAATTTTTCTTCCCAAACTTTTTTTGGAACATACATACTTGCGTCCTATCTCTACCCCCTAAGGAAATTGCCACACAAAATTTAAAAAAAATAGGGTAAAAATCCCTACAGCTTTTTTGGAGTCGCCCTTAGAGGAATATAATGTTTCACAGACCCCCATCAGTTTTTCCTCTCAATCATATTCCTAGAATATACTTACCCCTATCTTTATCACCTTAGAAGGCTGCCTTACAAAATTTACAAAAATAATGTAAAAACACCCACCACTTCCCCAAAGTCAGCCTTAGAGAAATTAAGTATATGACCGACCTCAATTAGTTTCCCCTCCCAAACATATCTCTATAACATACGAATCCCCTATTTCCATCACATAAGGAAGTTATCTCCCAAAAATATTTCTCGAACATACTTACCCCCTATCTCCATCGCCCAAAGGGGCTCCCATTCATAGTTTGGAAAATTGTATAAGTCACCTCCTACAGCTTTCCAGGTGCCCGGGGATAGGTCAAATGTAGAACTGGCACCAACTCATTTTTCCTTGCAAACATTTCCCTATCTCCATCCTATAAGGGAATTGTCACACAAAATTTAAAAAAATTAGGGTTAAAACCCCTACAGCTTCCTTGATGTCGCCCTTAAAGGAATAAAATGTATAACTGGCCCCCCATCAGATTTCCCTTCCAAACATATCCCTAGAACATACTTACCCCCTATCTTTACCACATAAGGGGGTTGCCATACAAAATTTACAAAAATTATGTAAAACGCCCATAACTTCTTCAGTGCCGGTTTAAAAAAAAAAAATTAAGTGTACGATTAATCCCCAAGGGGTCTCCCATACAAAGTTTTAAACATTGTAATACTTGTTTTACCTATTTTAAATTTATTTAAATGTTTTTTAAACAAAAATGTTGCCATGCAATTACAACTAATTTCTCCATCTCTGATTATTACGAAGAATCAGGCAGACAGGGCAGGGCTACCGGATTTTTAACAGGACATAAGTAACAAGAACTTTATTTTTTTTAAGTTTTGTTTTCAATAGTTTATGGTTATTAACTAAAAAATACTATGAAAATATTTATTGATAGTCATAATCTATGCTATTAAAATCAATTAAGAACTATAAAAATAAATGGTAATTAAAAACTTTGGGTGGTCAAAAACTTTATACTGTTTGTAAGCGTATGCTTTAATAACTATAAAAAATCGTTTAGTTATTAAATTATTAATAAAAAATATCTTAAGCACTGAAAAAAAACACTAAAGCTTAAAAAAAGTATCGCATTAATAATCATATTACCTATTCATGTGGGTGGTAGGAGTATTATGCGTTTATGCTGATTTGTAACGCACAGAAATAAATATCCAACACCCACCTTATATTATACTGTTCTTATTTGTGTGACAATAAATTTGGTGAAATTGGTAAATTTTTTACCCTAACCTCAATTGAAGGCCTTTAATATAAACCCTTTCAAACACATACATAGTAGCAAAGACATATGCAATTAATTACACTAACAAGAAAATTTTTTTTTATAAAAAATGCATCCCATACAAGTTTTAATCATATTGGCAATTGAGTAGTTTGGCAATAATTATTTTAGTGCGTTTTCGAGTTTTCTGATCAGTTGTCAACATTTATGTAAAAAAATTTTAATTTTTATATGGACTTAGAACTTATGTATGCATGATAAGCCGGCCATATTTTAAATTTAATTGAAACTTTTTGTCCCATTTAATAAGTAGAATTAAATATTTACATAAAAATATTTAATTTTTTAATTATAACTAGAAAAAATAAACAAAGTGGTCATGCTGATAACAGTTAAACTTAAGCTTTACAATACTAATGACAGCAACAATAATAACAACTCAATTAAAACCAACTAACATTAAGTTTAAAAAAACATCAACAGCTAAGAGCTGATGACGACGACGATGATGAGAAGTTAAAACCACAAACCACATAACAACTCAACAAACCAAATAGAGGGACCACCCAAGTTAAGGCCACACACATTGAATCACCGGTCTACCGACTGATCAACCAACTTCTAAATCACAGCCCACATATATACACACACGCACACACACACACGCAGGCAAAATCTCTTTGTTAGTTTAAGGCAAATTATTTTCTACACTCGAATAGCCGCCTTAACGCAAGTAAGCATTTTTATAAGGTAATGCATGTGGGGATGAATACATTATGTTTATACATAAATATGTTCGTTTGTACATACATATACATATATGTATGATACTGGTACTATATATTTATTAAACTAAAGCTGACAGTTTAAAATAAAATTAAAAGCTTAATATAAAAAACTGCTATGAAATCAGGGAAAACAAATGTTTGGTTTATTGATGTTGATTAAGGATTAAAGGCCCCAAAGACATGTTGCCAACAAAGTCACGCTAATGGATAAATTTAGAAATTTAGCTACCTCATCTTACAGCAGCTATTACAAACATTTCAAAGGGACTTGTCTAAAAGATATGTTATTTAGTAAAATATAATTTTTTAGTATAAAATTTAAGTTCTTCCTTAGCATGCTTATGTACATCAGTATGTATGTATACTTTCATATTTTGAAAAGGTTTCGAATTTAGTTTTTTATACCCTTTACTCGTATATGTGACATATGTGATATATGTTAATCAGTTTGTTATTCTGTTTCTAGTATTTTAAAGCATTAATTTGCGTCCTTATGAAATACATATATTTTGGATCCTTATAAAAAGAAAAGTCAAATAATCGAATTTTGTTCTTTCAAATTAAGTTTTCTGAGTCAAGTCAAATTCTAAGGGTCGCTTTAAAGTTTTTAGTAAAAATGCTAAAATTATCGCTTTTTAAACCAAAAAAATATGGGTCCTACGCCAAACCTTCGGCATTAGATCTACACTGCAGTGGCTAGGCCTAAAATTCTATACGAGATGCTGAAAAAGCAGGTCAATCGCAGGCGTCTTGAGAACGTGCTGAGACTGGCAGGACTGTGTATAAGTGATGCTCAACGCAGCACTCTATGGCCGCCCCTGGATGTAATCTTGGATTTGAAACCAATTAATCTGGCCGCAGAGGGTGTTGCAAGGAAGTCTGCGACTCGATTGAGGTCAACGGGATAATTTAGTCGAGTACATAATGGTCCTGGCAGGATTATTCGGAAATTATACTGTAGTAGTAATTACCCGATCCTGAAACTGAGCTTCATTGGGAAGCAGGGTGTAACAATAGAGGATTACGTCTGGTTGGCAAGCCTTCGCCCAGGCCACAGGACCTGTAGCTTCTTTACGGACGATCTTAAGAAATTGCAGTTAACTTCCGATAACTGGGTATCAGGGGGTCCTTTAAATTTTCTGATCACTGAAATATATTTCAGGTGTAGATTTTGGCAGCCAATTAAGCAGCCAATTAAGAATTCTCAGGTGAACATTTTTATTGACAGTCAGTCTTGGATTAAGGCAATCTCCGCTTACCTAACCTGCTCTTTAATTGTTTAGGTGTCCAAAGAATCTATTTGTAGATTGTGTGCCGTGAGACAAGTGCACATCTACTGGGTTAAGGGACACTGGGGTATTAAGGAGAATGAGATGACGAGCTGGCAAAGCAAGGGGTCCATTTACTTCTGGAAAGATCAATGGACGTTCGTGCTTAACTTTGATTCTTCAATAACGGTACAAAATCAACGGTGAGAGATGGAAATTTGGATAAATAAGTTTCCTCGGCATTATGTAGGGATTTTACGATCTTGGGTCGACGAGGTTTCTTTTGTCTTTGCAAATAAGCGTCCACCTTCAATAAGTTATATCTCAGAAATTACAACTATTTAGTCGAAATCAAGATTCAAACCTGGCAAAAGTTTATTAAATTATATTTGCATTTTGAAAATAACTTAACTCGATCAGGTTTATGGAGATACAAAAAGACCAAAATAAAGGGCATGTAGGATCCGGCACAGCTGAATATAGCGCTCTCACTTGTTTTGTTTTGAAATCTTTTTATAGCTGTTTCTGTAATCAAATAATCAGTTTGATAATAATTAATTTAATTTTCAGAAATGTAAAGTATACTTTTATTGAACCTATGTGTTTAAAAATTATTTTCTTTGTTTTAAATTATAAAGTACAAGATCGCTTATTTATTACCCTGTTTTGCGGTAATGTATGCACGGCTTTTCACTAATGTGACCAAAGAGTGTATTACCAGTGGCAAGTAGTAATTATTACATTAAGTTCGGTTTGGCATGTGGAACGATATAAACATAATTTAAACCAACAACACATTGCAACAATGATGACGATGACTGAGATAGTATGCCACCAATGTTAAAAAAAAAAAATTATACCTACAACTTGGTAGTCATGCTGCTGGCATACAGCAGCAAAAAAAAACCAACCGATACTTAATATCTACTACTCTTTTCCATTCGTTTTACTTTGGCCCTCTAACAAAATAAGCGGTTGTTAAAAGCTTAAGAGACCAGCGTGCAGTTTTATAGCCAGCTGAGTTAACCAAAAGCCACGAAAGAGGAAAAAATTGCAAACGTGTGCGATGAGGTCTTAGATTACATTAACGACGTTGATGATGACGGTGACGACCACAATCATGAAAACTGCGAGTGTTACCAAAAGTGTAGTATATTGTTATTTCGCTTTTTTGCAAATTTATTGAACAAACCTGCAATACACAAACATTTTAATTACCCTCGAAATTGGAGCTACAGGGTTGCCAAACCTAACGTTGTTTTCTTTTCTGACAAAAAATTTACCTTCAGCCGTATTTTCCAAAATAACATTTACCCGCATAAACTGCAAACAGATAGTAGCTTCGAAATGGAACCCTTCATTGTGCGTCCTTTTAAGAAAAAAAATCAAAAAAACGAGACATCAAGTAAAAGAGGAAAAAAAGAGTAATATTAGCAAGAAGGAAATAGGTTATCTAAAATGAGAAAGAAGAAGACAATTTACAAACCCAAGTGAAAGCTCCCTTTTCATTGCCTATTCAGTTTTCGCTAAAAAGCGCCATGATATTAATCGCAATAAACATGATGCTCATTAAACTGTGGCATCCCTGGTTCTCTGTTTTCTTTCACAAAACACATTTTTCATTTCCTACCTAGGATTTTTCTGTTCCCGTTTACTATTAACAACAATGTTTGGTATGCTTTTCTTCGCTTTTCAAATTTCTTTATACGCCAACTACCTGCATACTCGTACATCCGTATGCACATTTAAATAAAAGTTGGTTGGCTGGTGGTCGGTCTTACATGTTATAACCAACATGAAAACAACTTTGAATCTATAAATTAAGACATTATATTGCTGTCTGTCGATCTACAGAATTAAGATAACAGCATAAAAACAAAATAGCAAAACAATAGCAATAACAACGCAAGCTTCACTTAAATAACAAACAACGTTTTTGTACAAATAAAGTTAAGGAAACAAAAACAATTGCAGAATGGCGGCACAAACAATTACAACAACGTTGTAAAAACTTTGTTGGTGGTCGTTTAAGTAATGCCAGACTTAAGTCGGTAATGGGAAAAAGTATGTAGCTGCGGGATTTATTTCTTTTTTTTGGGGGGACAATTTTGAAATGATTTATTAAAAATGTATCAATTTGAAAGTGTCTCTAGATTTTTGCCTTGTCCCTAAAATGTTCTTCAATCCTTTGATTGAATTCGCATAGTAGGGGAACATGGAGGCAGTTACCAAACATGCACTTACTTCAGATCCCTTTCGTGCCAATTCATTTGCAGCCTCGTTTCCGGATATTCCAAAGTATCCAGGAAATCGGCAGAGTATAATACTTTCGAGACCATGAGTCGCTGATCTTTAGTCCCTGACCGCCTTCGACCTCACCAGGCAGTATTGCATTTTCCCCATAGACCGTTATTTCATCGGGTTAGTCCGCGATTTGCCCTTTTGCAAATATCTTCGCTTGAAATACACTGCAGTTATCGTCTTGTCTAAATAATTCTGCGATTTTAAGTGATTCACTGAAGATAGCCGTTCCAGTCCCCGTGTCTGTCTTGGACCCTTCAGTGTACAAGGATGTTTCCTTAAGTGGAAAGTAGCTATTTATTCATGACGATCTGTCCGGGGGAAGTATTCAGATGTAGTAGGTTCAGTATTGTTTTAAGGACAGCGTAATACAAACCGCCCCGCCAATCCCCTACAGGTGGTAAAAGGTCGGTCAATTGCCGCATATATCCAGTGGGTAGAACTAAGCCTTAGTTCCCAACTCTTTTTCAACCGAGTTCCTGCAGGCATAGAAAGCATTTAACTTCACCCTCTCCTCGATGTTTCTTTTCCACCTTAGGCTTCAGTTTAGTATAACACCGAGGTATTTAGCCTCCGAAAAGATTTTCAGCTCCATACCAACTAGAATCGTTTTACGAAATTCCCCAATCTTATGCCTTTGAGTGAATGGTAGGTACTATATAGGTCAGCATTCGCTGGGTTCAATTCGAGTTCATTGGAGAGAGTTTTCGCAGCACCCCTTGCATGAGTTTAGGCAAGGATAATAGAAAATTACCTTCAGCGAGCATCACCACGTCATCTGCCTAGGCTACCACTCTCCTTTTCTCCTCCTCTAAAATCCCTTTGGCGGTCAGGAGCCGCAGTAGCGGGGAAAGTACTTCCTCTTATGGTTTGCCCCTGGTAATAACCCTTCTTACAAAGACCTCACCTGGGTCCGCCCTGGTTTGTCGGATATTTAGAAATTCATCAATGCAGTCCACTAGGCAGGGTGAAATACCAATGCGTAACATTCTTGAATGCCTTATCATACATACATAAAGGCGAAAAACTGGTAACTTAAGAATATCCCGTATCAAAAGATTTAAAAAATTGATTACAGGAAATATATTTTAAAATTCTAACATACAAATTTATATATGTATGTATGTATACAAACAAGAAAATAAATTGACGGCGATATGTATGTCTTTACATTTGCTTTAAAATTTACAATCACACTTCCTCTGTAACTGCTCTTTGTCAAATGTGAATAAATGTAATCACATTAAAAATATGGCATGACCAATAAACCCTAATTAAATAAATTTGTTTTAAAAGCGTAAACGTTTATTTTTTTTATTTTTAACTGATATGTGTGCTCTCCTGTTGACAAAAAAAAAAACAACAAAACCAGCATATACTTGGTTTAAAGCTGAAGAAACATTAAACTAAGTGGGTGGTCTAGATGGTTTTTTTCAATGTTGTCGCTGTTGTTTTTATTTCGTTTATGTTTCAGTTAAAGAAAAACCTTTACCTAGACAATTGCAAACGACAACGTTGCCGTCATCATCAGGATCTCCGACTGAAGTCATAATTATTGTCGTCGATGTTGTAGTTGTTATTGATGTTTTTATTATTATTATATTTTATTTAAGTTTTTTTTTTTCGAGGGAGAAGCTTTAAAAGCATAATTGGTTATACCAAGTTAACCGGCAACAGGAACATGTTGCTCTGTTCTGTTTTTGCTGTTTTATGAATTGGCGTCTGTATGGGGGTTTTCAATCTTTACATGTGTTAACGAGGGCGCCCTCAAAATTTCTTTATAAACAGCATAAAAGATAAGACAGGTAGATAGAGATAGATAGAGAGAAGTACAGGATAAACTTAATACAGAGATACTAATTGCTCTGTTGGATTATAAATTGTCATAATCTTGAAGCGTTATAGCTTAGAGTGCTATTGTGTATCTTTAGATGTTCTTCTCTTGACATATTTGCTGGCATTTTTCTTTGTATCTCTTACGGTAGTCTCCATTAATGGCGAAATAGTTTGCGTAAGGTCTTCATTTAAAAAACTCTAAGACGCTGCTTGCAGTCATGAACCAAGAGCTGCATTAAGAAGCCGGGTGTTACTAGCGAGAAATTCGGATAGTTGACGGGCCTTTGCCCAGAAATAAAGAATTCTTAGGTGAACATATTAAATGATAGCCAGGCGGCAATTAGGGGAATCTCTGTGAAGCTTACCTACCCCCCAACTGTTCAGACTTGCAAAGAATCCATTGGTTGATTGTGTGCCGTAAGACAAGTGCATAACTACTGGGTTCGTGGACACGGTGGTTTTAAAGGAAACGAGATGGCTATGGAAAAAGCAATGGACCTTCGTGGTCCACTTCAGTTCTACATTAAGAGTATAAAATCTGCGGTGAGGTTCAGAGCCACGGAGGCCTGGATGTATACCACTTCATGTAGAGTATCCCGGATTATGTGGGGATCCTTTCAGCTGGAGGTGACGATGTTTCTTTATCTTTAAGTATGAGCGATTGTAGACTCCTAGTGAGGTTGATAATGGATCAATGTTCGGCGGTTCATGCCAAAAGAGCAGGACGCCTGGCCAGCGATGATTGTAGATTCTTAGGTGTACCGGGGGATAGGGAGACTGTTCAGCGAATTCGGTATCACCGTCTAGCACTAGAGCGTGCCCGAGCCAGCTGTCTAGGATCTTTTGGTTCCAAAGCCTGGAGAAAATATTCTGGATTTCATTACATCGAGTTAGTGAAACTGGTTATCGATTTTTCTTGTCTGGTAACACTAAGGACCCAAAGGGTCTGTGTGGGGTTTTTAGGCCGTTGGCCTAATAAGTTTACCTTTTATTTTAATCGATTTTTTTTCTTTCCTTCCTTGCAAATATTACGAGAGGATCGACCTTACGGAATTAGGTAAGTAATTAAGACTTCTACTAGAACCACCTCCAAGCCAGCTTCCTTATAATACAATAGATTACAGGGCAATCGCTACCCGGATAGTAGCTTAACATTGCTATTTAGGTGGGAGCATACAAACTACTTGCCTCACTTTCCTTTTCAACTATGTATTACCAAATTTCGTTTCCTTAAAGGAGTTTACAATGAGCCAAAGCGATTTTTTCTTCTAACCTCGTATGCAGGAGTGAGTGTGTATGAATGTATGTGTTTTAAAAGTATGTGCGCCAGCGTCCTATTAAAGTTAGCAAATTTGTTAACATTGTTGTTGCCGTTTGTGTGGCAAAGTAGTTGACTGTTTCTTTTAATGTACATCAGTATGTTTGTATGTTCACATTACCAAGAAATGTACATATGTATGTATATGTGTGTGTTTGTAAAAAAAGTAAATTTATGTCGGAAGATTTGTTGACTTAAATTGTCCATTTGTTTTTAGTTGTATTTTGCATTTATTTTTTATTTATTTTATTTCTCTTCAAGTTTTTGTTTTTGGCAGCGTTTTTAAAAGCTAAAATACCACACAAGTTGTGGTTTTATTTATGAAGCTTTTTAATAATTTTTTTTCCTTATTTTTCCATCTTATTTCCTTTTTCTAAAGAAACTTCAAGTCATAATCATAATTTACGTTTAGTTGTTTAATATAAGCATACGACTGATATGGAGTGTTCATATTATTTGAAGACTTTGGTAAGGCGAAAAATATGTGTTTCGATTCGTAAAAAAAACTTTCAGCGAGAACTCAATATATGTACATTTGTATGTATGTACTGTTTTCGTAAAACATAATATAATATACTATATAAATTAACAAATAAAAAATTTTGAAATTTTATATGAACATAATACTTAAGTAGAGATTTGAAATAACAAATATAATCCTGCCCAAGAAATAAGTGGCAACAATTAAGCGGTTTGAAAAACTTATAATAAACTAATTTCTGTAATAATACTTATCGTAGGTTTAATTAAGGCTTATTTGACAAATATCTATGTAATATATGTCAAAAAAGCCGGTATTAAACCTACTACATGGTGGAAATATGAAAGATGTTTGCAGTTCATAGAGAATTTTGTCGCGAAATTTATTTTATAAGAAATTTGACAATTGCTAGTTAAATTCAAGAAACCGAATTAATAAAATTCTTTTTTCATTGTTAACTCAAACCATTATTTTAACATGGCGATGGGATTTTTCGCTGGAGCATTTTCTTTCATTCAATTATGGCCCATCCAGCAATGCTAGAATTCAGTACAATACTGTACAACGTTTGTGTGTGTGTGTGTATGTGTCAGGTGCATGCGTTTTCTACAGTTAAAAATTTATGAATCGTTTACAGTTGTATACGCCCCTGCTTTCTTTCTCACAAACTAATGAACATAATTTTGATAATGTTAAAAACCTAAGATTCTCAGTAATGACTTAATTTTCGCGTGGAAATAGGAATCAATTAACCTGCATCCAATTTTAACATAAAATTAAGAAACTCTTAAAATCATAAGAGTCACCATGTAAGACAGAGAACAAACGCTCACCACAAAAACAACAGCGCCAAATTTTAACATTACTGTAGTAGCCAAATCAAAATGGCCGAACTAAAGAAAACACTAACAAGTGATGCCAACTCCTTTGACGATAAAGAATAACTGTCTTAATTTGAGTATCCTTTTTATAAGTGAATACCACTGACATGTAAAAAAACCGACTTTTAGCTCCGACTTATTAATTTTTTGTAAAATTTTTGTTGACAAGAAAGTTTTACATAGTATTTTAAACAACAAAATCGTTCTTTTGCAAACGTAAAATTAAATAGACACAATTACTATAATACTTTAAAAATGTGTATAGGAGATCAATTTAAATATAAATTAAACTCAATTTAGTAAATTAGATTAAAACTTTTTGTTTTCTTCTTTAAACTTTTTTAAGCGCTTACACATCACACGTCTTATTTAATAATATTTTTCTTTCGTTTAAGTAAAGATGCAATTCGAATTTCTTTCAAGTTAAAACAATTCTGTATGATTTTTCTTCTTGTCGCGCCTCCTTTTTTACATATTTATTTTTAACACATCTTCTTTTCAATGAGCTAACAATAAGTATTCAAATCATAAAAATAACTAACTAACATATTAGTTCAGCAAATACTTACTTACTAAAGTGGCTATTAATTTACCCTTGCGTCGGAGTTTGGTCTTCACCTTCTGCGTACTCTGTCATCCATTTCACAACATGACCTACCTAACAAAAACGTTGGATTTAAAATTTTCCTAACTAATCAGTCTCTTGAAGAATGTGGTTTTTGTCCACCGGGAGATGACTTTGCTTTGAAACTGCTAACTTTTTCCAAAAAATCATTTATAATATGACTGTTTTATCCCTATTGTTTGTTTTGTTTATGGCTGTACGAAGGTAGATGAAACGTTGTCTATTTTGAAGTTTTAATTTTCAACTTCCACTATCTGACCAAGTCTACTGGACGTCTTGGGGGTGGATACCCTCAACTGGGGTGTTATATTCATTAACTGCAAACCCCACTGAAGCAGTTATCTACTTTAAATGTTTTTCTTACGGCAGGACTGGATCTCTTACAATGCTAATACGATTCTACAAACGGATTGTGGTTGCTTAGGGTTGGTAACCCAGTTATAAAACTTAACTATTGATAAAACTGATGCTGTACTAGGAATTTTATTGTACTTTATAGGTCTCACATATATAATCATACATAATTTAATCTAATCCCCCTGTTCTGTAAACCAAGTATATATTAAACTGTATGGTGATGCATTTAAACAGACTTGTTAACTCGTTTGGAACTGAGTACAATTTGTGGATTCAGCTTTAAATCGAGAAATATACTCGGTCATATGTTTAATTAAGATGTAAGTTATAATTTAAAAATAACGAGAAAAGTGCAAAGTTAAGCCCGAAAAATAGATTGCGGTTTGACATCACTGATACTAACTAACAGTTAATGGGAGCGAATTTATTTAATGTGAAAGAGCGAGAAGCGTGGGAGAGATAGGGAAAACGTACTTAAAATAAACAAAACAATGCATTTGTATCTGAGAGATACAGATACACCTAATATATACACAAGCACGCTACGAATATGTTACTGTGTGTAACTAAATTGGTAGCAAACTAATAGAGTTGTTTCGAGACCGAAACCCTTACATCTCAATTCAAATGTTGAAAACACAAATGCATCAGATTCAAAGCGATCTTCAGTCGAGTAACACGTTTTAGCGGCTAAAATAAGATTTGTAAAAAGTTATGAAAGAAATATTGTGTACATAACCAAGTGTAAAAAATATTAAATATTATTTTTAATACAATAATCTTATACGTAGAATATCAGAAATTATACTTAATATTGATGTTTTTCAAATAACTTTATATAAAGTTAATAAAATTTAATAAGAAAACAACCTGAGTGAAGAATTTTCTAAAAAAATAAGAATTATTAAGAAGCGTAACAAAAGTAATGGATGTAATACTTCTTAAGAAAATACAGCAAAAAACGAAACAGCAAATTTAACGAAATTATCGAAAAAAGAGTAGAGAAAACAAACAACACGAGAAGTTTTTTTTTTATTTTAAGTGTTTTAAAAATAAATAAGAAAAGATCTTAAGCACAATGTTACAAAAATAAAATATTTTTAAAGTTATAACCAATTCCATAGAATCGTATGTCGAAAATGTGATTTAAATTTAAAATTGTGCCGAATTTTAAACAAAAGTTAAAAGCATATTTAAAAAATAAAGTTTATAATGTAATTTAACACAAATCTAATCCATAAAACAAACAACATCAATCCAATAATTAAGCAAATGTTTTTATATGCATTTTATCAACTTGGCAGCACTATTTGGGAACCAAAGCTAATGTTGCGTTTTTTAAACCTAACTTAATCCGCAAATTTTTTAATATGCCAAATTAAAATCATAAAGAATATTTTTAAAATTGTAAGAATTAATATATTTTGTACAACAAAAATATGGTTGTACCGACTATGGATAATTTACCGCGTGTTCCGGATACACATGGAGATGTGGTCGATGAAAAATTGTTTTCAGATTTATATATACGCACGTCATGGGTGGATGCCCATGTAGCACTTGATCAGATCGATAAGGTAAGTCCAAATATTTATTAAAATTAATGTTGCATAAAAATATATAAAAATTTTTATAAAGGCATTTAGTCTTTTTAGTTTTGTATAACATTTTTTTTTTCAATTGCCGACGCTTTTGTTACTGAAATTAATACATTTTGAGGACTGTATAACAGTATTAATAAACATTCTTAAATTAAGTAATTATTCTAAATTACCTCTAAATTACGGCCTGCACTCGGTATTTAAGTGTAACAAATATTTTGGAAAAATAACAAAAATACTTATGTATATTTGTTTTTCTGAAAATAAAACGGCATAAGAAACTACTTTTGATAGAAAACTTCCTTGATTTCAAAACATTTGTAACATTCTTTAGGTTGTTAAAAAATTAAAAAATTTTGATTATTCATTTTAAATGTAATTCAAATAAGCATTTACGCCTGCTAACGATTTCACGTGCTATTTTTAATATGTTATAAAAACCAACCATTAATTAATTTTTTTTTGTAAAAACTTTATTTTCATTAAAAATAATCACTAAAATCATGTCTTCCTTTTGTAATCTTAGGCTCTAAAAAACGCTTATTTACATCTAAAAATACATTTTTTAAATAAAATATTCTTCTCTAGATGCAATATTTGCACCTTATTCAAATTTTTGTACATATATATGTATGTACATCGTCTACAGACCTATGAATGTACGTTTACGTACATTAAAAAAAACACAGTTGAATAAAAAAAGACCACCCAATAAATAATAATTTTAGGAAAAAAAAGCTAAAACGATTTTGCCTTTTTTTACGTTTAATTGAGTCATTAAAATAAATTGTTTGCGGTTCGACAGCTTTTTTTATAACTGCTTTTATTTTGTTTTTGTTTTACCATTCCATTTTTTCACAAACAAAAATGATTACAAAAAAATACCACCAACATTATTAACAATAACAACAAAAATATGCAATAGTATGCATAAAACGTTAGTATAACCAAAACAAAACAAACAAGTCTGAAAGTTATGGATGGTGATGCCGAACTATATTTTACCATACACCGCAAGTCATAAAATATTAAAGTATGTCTGCAGAATTTTAATTGCAAGTCTTTTATAGTTTTATATATTTTTTAAATTGTGTAATTGTGTTTAGTAAGAAATATTAATTTTAAAAATTGGCAGTGTAGATGTAAAGCCAAAAAGGCCCTTACGATTTTTTTCTGGTGTGACCCTACTGGAAGAGCAATGTAAGTTTAGAATTGAAAGGACAACCCTAAAATTTTAAATTAAAAAATATTTTTTTTTAAATCGAAGATAATTGTAGCGTTAAAGTCCTATTAAAAGTAGATTTAAATATGGAAAAAAGTATAGTTAGGTTTATATATACATATCTATGTAGGTACATCGAGCTTAAATAAAATAAATTCAATATGTAGCCGGATAGACAAATACCAATCATATGACTCCATAAGTGATTTTAGGCTGATCGATATAGATTTTTATAACTACATATATTACATATTATAATAGTACAAACATCACTAAACCAAAAAATTATTCTTGTCATCTTTTGTTTCGTAGGGTATGAAAAGGCGTAGATTAACTCATTGTTGTTGTGGAAAAATAACCCACTCCCAAAAAAAAAAATTATAATAGTAATAGAAGGTGCATTTCAGATCAATCCATAATAGCAATCAATTGAACGCTTGCCAAAAGAAAAAAAACTTCATAAGCTGCTGTATATGTTTGTATAGTAAAACCATAATCTTTACTTGCCTTTAAGCTGGAAGAAAACAAAATATCCAAGAAACGTTTGAGTTCAATGTTTATACACTCGAAAATTTTTTTTACTTAATTCTTGGATTTAAAAAGGTTTTACTGTCAACGTGTTTAATAAGAAAGCGTTGGACAGTTAAGTCAAAACACACTATACTCTACATTTGTGCTCGATTTCGTTTCGATGCCTGAACGCGTGAAGTATTTTTTTGGGGCTTATACTAATTCAAAAAGATAAGCTTCACTTTGGGAATTTTTTTTGTAAATATGGCAATACAAAGAACCAGGTAGTCTCGTCGGCCCAGCTGATTAGTGCCAAAATGTCAAAATTATGTTCTCCCTGTGAAAATGAAGCAACAAAAATTATTACTTATCGTTTTTTTGCTATGAGCTGTTGTTTGACACTTTGGTACTAATTTGTAGTTGTTGCAGGGACGAGATTACCTGATTAGTTGTTTCATGGTTTTGGCTATTTGTAAAACATATTTTAAGGAGTGAATTTGGGGCCAATTGTTAAAACAATTTTTATGCAATTATTTCAACTATTTGAGCCAAACAACTTTGAGACAATGACATGCCTAAAAATTGAAAAAGAGTTAATTTGGTTCCCGGTCAACGGTCTGAATGAAATATAAAGGAAAGCAAAGTTATATTGGAAGCTTTTTTATTCTTAAATCATATACAGGTCTTGTTTTATGCTCAAAAGCTTACCTGGATTAAGGCTTGTAATCCAAAGAACCTCAGGTAAAATCAAAGCCTAAAAGCAATGCAAAATACTACCATAAGTGTGAAAAAGTACTTTTTGTACTCTATTTAAATACCAGCGTTGCCCAATGAGAGAGCGTGATTTATGAGAATGTATGGTGGTTTTTCACTGTATTTACTATAAAAAAAATACAATATCCCCCTGTGTTGTTGTTACTTTTTTCCTGTCTTGCTTTCTTTGTTATGGTTTCTTTTAGGTATGCGTGTTGTGTATAAGTAAATCCCGACAAGTGTTCGTCCCACAGAGACACTCTTGGCTTACATTGATCTATACATACAGAAAGATACCCACACTTCAAATTTTAAGTCTATAGCTCCTCGCGTTTGGGCTGGCGATGATGAATTAGTCAGTCAGTCAATAACTAACGTTTTTCTTTTACATATTTATAAAAAGGAGAAAAAAGAATGTATGAGTTTTGACGTTTGGGTAGTATTAGCTGACGATCAGTTGCTTAAGCACGCCCATCAATGCAATTTTACCATGTTTTGCATTTTTTTATTTTTTGACTGGTACCATACTAAACAAAAAAATCATTTAAACTTATTACCAATAACAAAAGTTTATTTTTCTTAAATTAGGAATTTATCAAAATTAATTTTTTTCTTGGCTGTAAAATGATCGCCTCCACCTAAACCTTTCATGCCGCAACAACTATGACTCGTAAAATATACATGCAACTCAATTGCTGATGCGATCATCGTGGCTCTTACTTTGTTTTTTTTCGTTTCTGTTGTAACATGTATTTTTTTCCTAAAAACAACACACAACAACAAAGAAAGAGAGAAAGATAAAATAAAAAAGACATAAACGTAAATCCAAAATAATGAAGACATTAAAACGCTAAACGAACACACACAGTCAGTGAGACAGATAGACAGACAGTCGGCCACAGAGAAGAGATATATATTTCGATGCAACACAATAGATGGGCTTGTGTAGTATTTGATGGCTAAAACATAAATATACACATACATACATATATGAATGTATTTGTGTATGTCTTATAAGCCATTCAAAACAATTTAACTGCTACAACAACCACTATTAAGATCATTATGATGTTAAATTAAGAGAAAACTATAACAGCAGTCCAGTCATGTTAGTAACTGTGCTAACCCTAAAGCATAACAATATTATTAAGAGGTTTTTTTTTTGCCTTCTGTTTCTTCTAAAAAATAACAAACACAAAACCTTGAAGCATTCTTGCACACAAATACACACAACTAAACGATAACAGCATTCAATATTTTGTAAAAATTGTAAAGATTTTTTATATTTAAAATATAAAAACGAAGCAGTTGAATGTATTATCAGCCAAAGTTGCCGGAAATAGAAATTAATTAAGAACATATCGAAAATTTTTCTCATTAGGTAAACTATAACAAATAATATTTAACTGTCACTAATTAAAAATTAATTTCTTGGTAAAAAATAAAATTCAATAAATCAACTTAATCCAAAAAAAAACTAAAACTGGCCTTAAGTTAACAAAATTTTTAATAAGATCAAACTTGAACTAAATGTCAGAGAACATGCTATATAAAAAATATTTCCTTATTTACCAAAACCACTTGCACTACACTTTAATTTGTTTACTTTGATAGGTATAACCTATTTTTTTTTTTTTTAATAATACAAACATACATATTAAGGAATAAAACATAAAAGATTAAATTATTGAATTAAAAATAACATTATAGGTACCTACATACCTACATACTCTTAAAATAAACCGGAAGAAAATAATTAAACATTTAACTAAGTATGTTCTCAATAATAAAGGCACGGAGACGTATGCTCATGTGACATTGATTATACGTACATATGTACTCCACACGAAAATATGTATTCATGTGTGTGTGTCTGTTTTTAAAATTGCATAGCGGGTTTAATTACAAAAAAAAAAAGCAAAACAAACAAAATATAAGAGTTGCCAATTGGGAATTATAATAACATATGTAAATGAAAATGTAAAAAGAGTTTAACATTAATATGTATGTTATTTCTAGGTGTAAAACAAATAATAATGTTTGTTTTGTTTTTTAAACGTATATGTACATACATGCATACATTTACAGTGTAAGTCCAGTAACGAACAAGATAACTTTATTATAAGCCTTATAGGTATGACAACCGGTAAACAAGTTTTCTTTCGGTTTAACGAAAGCAAATCTAAAAGTCTTTAAGTTTTTTCTGCCTTTTGTTGAGTTAAGCACTCATTTGCTATAAAACGGGCTAAAACCTAAACTTTATGATGTATTCAAAATAGAGTGAAATACGCTTAAGGACTTCGATTTACCGAATTATTCAGTTGAATAAAAGAGTGTGATATTATTTCATTCGCTTAACTGATATTTCACTTTAGTTTCTTTTTGCTCTAAAAAATTTTATTGCTTACGAAAATTCGGTAGCACTACAAGGAATTTAAACCACAACTAAAAATCTGTCTGCTATTCATAAATGTATGCAAATTGAATGAATTAGTAAAAACAAAAACATGCAGACACACCACAAAAAGAAGCTGCAAGAAAACACAATTCATATAAAAAATTACGTTAATTTTTCAATTCCACGTAATAACATACAAACACGTACTCATGAATGTATACGCTTGTATGTCAATATGAATGTACAGTATATGCGATATGTTTTTTTTACATTTTGCGAGATGCTGGAAATTACTTTTGGCAGTTGAAATGTTCTGTACTACATATGTAAATCTTCTACACATACAAACGTTAATTTTGTATTTGTTTTCGTGCTGACAACCAAAATACTGTTTACAATAACGTCAGAAAATATTTGTATTTGTACTTACTGAAGACTGCTAGCTGCCTGGCAGAGTTGTTTGTTGACTTGCTTACTGTTCGCTTACTTTACTTTAGCTGTGTGGATGTGTAAAGTGTATGTAAGTATGTATGTTTGGCTGTATACAATAAACAAGAAAAAAGTCGTTTGTGTGCCAGCCGGTATTGTGGCGACAGTGACCACCCATAGAGTCTTAAATAAAGCAATAACAGCAAAAATTTTGAACACACAGTATGAATATACCAAAAAAAGAGACTTTGCTCATAATTATTGTTTGATCATACTCGCTGTTATATGCTTTATTTCCCAGTTTTTACATTTTCTTTTAAGTGTAGGGATTTTTAAAAGGGTGTTTACAAAAAGAGGTGAAAATGCTTACATATATTTTTTAATTTTATGACATAAGTTGCCAAACAAAATAAGCTACAGCTGGTTGTTAAAAAATTTTAATTAATTAGTCAACCGACCTATTTATTTTTTCAATAACCTTAATCGATATGAAATTTAAATCTATACCATATTAAATTAAAGACAAATAAAAAAATAATAATTCCTCGAAAAATATGTACCTAAAAGCATATTAAAATGCTTATCACAACAATAAAGACAAGCATAAGGAATCCAGTGATGCCAGCTTATTTAAGATGTTTTTTGTTAAATGATAAATATCAAGTAACGGTGCTATATGCGACTGACTGTAAAGGCTAGTGACCAACCGACAATAAAATAGAGAAAAAACATAAGTTTGATAAACTCAGGCATATAAACACATTTTTATACATTCTATTAGCAATAGGAAAACAGTATGCATAAGCGTAGAGTATTAGCCAATAGGAAAACATTATGCGTTACGTCACTGTTCCCATGTACATACATACATGCGCAGAAGGTTTAAGCTTTTGTTTTTTTAATCGAAGATTTTCGTTTATAAATTTTAACATTAAAGATCCTGTTATAAAAACCTTGCAGTCGTTATTACAGCAAATGTAATGCTCTTTTTTAACCACTCTATAAAAAGTATGCGACCGCTTCATTTTCCTGCGGGGAAATACAGAGAATGCAATCACAAAGTTAAAAAATGCGATCTGTGTAATCTTTTCTTGACGAAATGCATTAAAATGTTTGTATCTCTTTTTAACTGTTCGATTTATTTTTTTATATGCCTTTCTATCAAAATGACGTTTGTGCATTGTCAAGATTGAATATTTCTGTGATTGTGTTTTGCTTACAAGCAAAAGGACGCAAAAATTTTTTTTTGTTATTTAACAAGTTTTGTTTATTAAAAAAAAAGTAAAAATCAAAAATTTAGGAACGAAAAAGTACGCCAAAACAGACAGTTACAAACACCAAAGCAAAACAACAAATGAAATTTTTTAAGGTACAATCAAGGCGAATTCATTGAGAAGGTGGACTCGACAGATCAGCTGACTATTTTTTGCTCGTGCAATTTTGTCCACAATATGTCAAAGTTTTGTCTATGTGCTTCTTCTTGATTTAAAAAAAAATCGCGTCGGTTAGATTTTTAAACTAAAAATTTAAAAAAGTGTTCTTAATTAACAAATAGTTAAACCAAATGATGCATTCTTGTGCTTTGTGAAAAAAGTGTAAAATTTGTTTTATTTAGGTTTTTCTTTTGCAAATAATTTGTGTTTTCTCTTAATGATGCCATATGATTTTGACATTACCTGTACGAATTTTTCGCCCTGATTTTGCTACGTTCACCTTGTATGAATTCGCCTTGGGTACAATTGAATCATTTGTATAGTATAAAAAATATGTTGCATATGTATGTAAGCAGGTATGTATGTATGAAAATAAGTACGTAGCTAACATGTGAGAAGGTAAAACAAATATTGTATATTTAAACGTATACCAGCAGTAATAACAAGTAAACAGTTTCTTTCTTGCGGTTAAAATACAAGTCATACGTGAGTGGTGATAGAGATGACCAAGTGCATACAACACGAAACAGTAGCCAAAGTTTAAAAAAAATTTGTTTACATTGTTGGGCCACTTGTTATTTTTAGAAACGTATGCACATGTGTATTTATTTTTTTAATGTTAAATATTTTTTGCTAACACAGCCTTACCTAAAAGATTACATTATATATGCGATTAACTATTTTACAGGCAAAAAAATTCTGCAAGAAATGTTTAAGAAATACAAAATAATGATAAAATTTAAAATAAAAATATAATATTTTAGTACGTAAATTGAATATTGAATGTAAGCTTTTAATAAGAAAGCCAACCCCATATATGATAATTCCCATAATGCGTATCTAATGTGTGAAGCAAGTACAGAATTGGTCAAAGAATACTACTTTAAAGTATGTCAGCCCCTATTGGGTAAAGTTCAAGTTTGGAGTCAGGTTAATTTCTAAAATAATTTTGACATAGTTGGCAACATACTTATAGGCTTGTTAGACCCCACTTTTGAATGGTCCAGGACAAATTTCCATATTGACAGGAAATATTCCAGCTTTAATAATAATAGGTATAAAAATAGGTATTAAAAACTATTATCTTTGATGCTCAAGACAGCCTTAAAAGCAATTTGTGTGTAATGAGCCTTTGTTAATTGTTATTCGCCCATTTCTTTAGTTTAGATTTAAGTTGGCGTGATTTGTGTTTTGTTTTATTCCCTTTGGCCTTCTTAAATTTCTAACGGCATTTGGAGCAGTAAGTGCTGATAAATTTTTAATGTTTTAACCAGTTTACCCCTTTAAATAAGGAAAAGCCACGAGATACGATTTGATGAGGATTGCAAACGGTCATTATTATAGATGAGGGGTAGATATGCCCAACGAGGCTTAAACATGAAAAGGTTCCGGGGATATACCTTTTGTTACACAGCTGCCCAAAAAGTTGGTTGTCCAGTTTAAATAACGTTTAGTTCCATTTAAGTTACGAAATTATACAAAACGCGACCGCTTGGGCCAATGAGCCAGATATTCTGAATTTTTACTGTTTTTTTGTTACTGAAAATTTGGGCATACAATGAACCAACAAAATCTCGGTGTTCTAAGAAAACAATAAAAACAGTCATAAGTTGCTTGGGTATAACACTCAAAGGGACCACCCCTCAAATGGTATTTGATTCTTAATATAGCCGAGTTACCACAAGATCTATATTTGAAATCTTTGGTTAAATGAATAAACACCCTGCCTTAAGCTGAAACTAGTAGCGTTTTAGAACAGTTATATACAAGTTGCAGCGAGGCCTGTTTCAAAAGCGATAATTTTGCGCCAGTCAAAAAGAGCAAAATTCCTCATTTTTACTATAGGTATATTCTAAGCTGTAGTTAACTTCCATAAGAAGTCATATTTAGCTGCTACTAAAACAATTCAACACTACTCCCTATTTTTAGATGTTATCTTTGACCCCGAGAGCCTGGGTTCGATACCTGGCCGTAACAAATGTTTTTATATTTTTTGCCGTTTTCTTTTATTTTAAGTGAAATTTTCGGCAACTGACAGATATATGTAAGATATATGTATGCACAAAACAACCTCTAAAACTGCCCCGGAGTTGTCTCTCTACAGGTGCAATGTTAGACCGACCCCAATTAGTTTTCCCGTCAAATATTTTTGTGGATCAAACTTACCACTATCTCTAGCCACTAACAGCGCTGCCGTACAAAATGTAAAAAAAAATAGGATAAAACCCCGTCAACTTCCCAGGAGTCGCCCTTAGAGAAATAAAATGTATTAGACACCCTTCTTAGTTTCCTCTGCCAAACATATTCCTAGAACATACTTAAACCCTATCACCATCCCCCAGAAGGGTTGTCACGCAAAATTTACAAAAATTATGTACAAACGCCCATAACTTACCAAGAGTCGGCCTTAGAAAAATAAAGTATTCCACTGGCCCCCATTAGTTTCTTCTCTCAAACATATTCCTAGAACATACTTACCCTCTGTCCCCATCGCTAAGGGGGCTTCCATACAAAATTTGAGAAATTGTAACAAATCTCTACTACTGCTTCCAGGGTGCCTGTTGATAGGTCAAATTTAGGACTGACCCCAACTAATTTTTATTTCCAAATATTTTTCTAGAACATGCTTGCCATCTATCTCCACCCCCTACAACTTCCCCGTAGTCACTCTAAGAGGGTTAATATATGACACCGACCCCTATTTAAAAATAGAAATATTTCAGAATTAAAAAAAAAATGGATAAAAATAAAAAAAAAATCCTGGTCTCAAAAGACCAGTGGGAAGGGTATATAAGATTCGGCACAGCCGAATTTCGCGATCTTACTTGTTTTTTATTCCTAGCAAAAGATCAAAGAAAGCTTATGACCGTACGTATAAAAGCTGAAGTACACACCCTTATGATCACAATAAAATTTATGAAAATCAGCGCGAAAGAAGAACATACATAGTTTTTTTTGTTATAATTAATCCCTATTATAAATTTAAATAAACGTTGTTATCAATGTTAACAACAATATTTTACTTTTCTGTTCTGCTTAAGTGAGGCCCGCATACATTAAAGAAAAACATAAACAAAAAACTCTTACCCTACTTCCGAGAATTGAAGCAAAAACAAAATAACACAAATTTTTAAAGACAAAACCACTTACACAAAAAACGCCTACAAGAATTTCCGGTTTAAAGAGATTTTTTCGTGGAGATTAAAACAAACAAATTAGAAACATTTTAGCAATATCCTTCTTCAAACATTAAAACCAACACAATTAAGAAAAAAGAAATACTATTTAGAGTATAACGGATACCGGCTTCAATAAAGCAATCATTTTCGATACGTTTTTGATATGAAATATACATCTTCATATACATACATACAAACATACATATAACTTTTTTCTTCATTAAAAAATAACCAAATTATGAAGACATTAAATTTAAACTAAAAAACGCATATCGACCACACTCAGCGTTTTATTTAGTTTTTTTTTTTTTTTTTTTTTTGACTGAAAATAACATAAAATTACGAAACATCTTTAGAAGAATTCCAATGTATATGTACAAAATCAAAATAAGAAAATAAAAAAAAAAATCATTTATACCGGAAAGAAAACAAAAATTATACAAAAGTAATAATCACACACATTCTGTGAAAAAAACAATTCATGAAAATGTAAAGCATAACATTCAGTCACTCAGTCAGCCGTCCAGCCGAAATGTTTATGGTAAATTATACTGGTTACCTGATAATGATAGTAGAGTTTTGGATGCCTGCCTTGAATAAAGTTCACAACCAAAAACAACAATTCAGCCTTACCTGATTTTTAAATAAGACATTTATACTTTCTACACTACACACAGTAAAATTCAAAGATCATAAACGTACAGACAGACGTAGGGACGGACATTTAAACTACAGACAGCTGTAGCTACAGACCTTAAGACTTGGTTCGGCCATTGAGTTTTAAAATAAAGAAATTAAAATGTACCACCAAATGAAAAACAATGGCATTATCATCATACCTAAAAGGAATTGGGAGAATAAGTCAAAGAAATTGAGCCGGCAGTTTGGTTTTTTAGTAACGGCGTTATTTTTTGTTTCAAACTTGTCAAATTTTAAAGGAGTTATTTTTAATAAATATACACGACAATATATTAAAAAAAAACAAAATTAGAAAACTTATTTTCTGCTTATTTTTTTAAAAAACAACCAGCAAAATAATTTTTGCATATATTTACAAATAACTTTTTATTTTTTATTTTATTATAATTTTTTTTATAACGCTTGTGTTTTAAACTAATTTAGATTTGAAATATAACACTTACTTATCACGAGTCGTTCACAACAGTCATATTATTTTGTTCTGTTTTATAAACACATATGATTTCACAACACCTTGTGAATTCACCAATTATAAAGTTTGCTTGGACATCCAGCCAGAGACACGCAGAGACATTTTTAAATCTTTTAAATCGGTTGGAGCTAAAATTTTAAGTATACCGCATAAAACCCCTACCACGTAGATGGTTCTTATTTAAAAAAAAACTCAAAATTTTCAAAGATTACTTCGACGCTTTATTTTAGTTTAAACTAAAGGCGTTACAAAAATTATTGTTATCGCCACTGGTGTATCTTAAAACACAATACTTTGGGCATCTTCGAGAAGAAGCAAAACTAACAAAGAGATGTTGTGTTGTTGCTTCATCAATCGACATCATTTTTGGTATGTTTTCTTGGCAACAATAATGTTGTTTAAGCCATAAAAAAATTTATACTAAAATGCGGGTCGTTGTTGTTGCTGTAGGTTGTTTTTACTGGCTACTATAACATCTTAATAAGAAAAACAACCACAACAAAAAACTGGCTTAAAAAATTTTAAGTTTTCAAAAGAAATAAAACAAAAAATAATTTCATTAAAAAAATAATGTCTGAAAAACTCTTAAAGCTTTTCTTTGCTGATGTTCTTGCCATTTTTGGACGTTTGAATAAAAGGCGCACGTCATGGCACACGTTTTGAAAGCGTAAAACTTTTACATCAACCACAATGTTCTTAAGCCTTATAATGTTGAAAAAATCTGTTTGAATTACAACTAAAGAGAATTTAATCACAGCTTGAACTTAAAGCCCTTTCATTTAACCTCTTTTTACATACAGATTACTTTTATACTAACTACTTGGAGTAACTTAGACTGACGACTTTTTTAAGATTTTATTTTTTTCTTAAACCACAAAGGCTATAGAATTTGCTCTTCTTGTTCTGCTCTTTACATTGAAAGGACATCATATTAATACAGTTTTTTTTCAAATCAATAATAACATTATTAGCACATGGTGACCCCGATCGGCATAGTTCAGTAGGTAAACGAATTACACACCCATACAATGTATGTATATGATGTTGGCAAAATTATATCTTATATCGGAAATTCTTAGAATTTATTTTGTTTTAAATATTTAAAAAAAATCGGTAAAATTCAAAGGATTTTGGTAGGTTTTTTGACATTTTTGGTCGGATAGAAAACTTTGCAGTGGCAACGCTGATGGTGACCCTCAAAAGTTAATCTTTTTCATTACTGCACTGTATACGTCTTACAAAAACAAGAGCAACTGCAGCAGGTTTAAAAAACAGTGTTGCCGAAGTTATGATAAATAACGTTAATCCTTTAAATTTAAGATAAAATAAATTAAGTCAATAAGCCCGACCCTGTTGTATCCTTTACAATTCATTTTATTTAACGCAAGTGCTGAGATCTGAAAAAAATTCCTGCGGTTGTGCTCCAATTAAAAAATTTATGTTTAAAAAAGATTTGCGCACACATACATATGTAAATATTCGTTATTTGTGTGATTTAATGTGATTTCCAGCAGTTAGGACTTATGTACATATGTATATAGGACTAAATGTAAATAAGAGGCCGGTAAAAGGAAAATGTTGTACAATTATTTCCTTTTATATAAACATAACTGAAGCCAAATTTAGTTTGTGCATTAGGCTTTTATGGGGGTAACGTGATCTCAGTATTAACCCTTTTATGAAAGGTAGGGCCAATTATAGACATATCCTAACTATATGACCATGTCTTTTAAAAAGATGAGTGCGGGCTAAGTAACGTCTTGTTATCAATATTTATTTGCATTTTATTCGGTTAAATGTGATTTTCAAGGGAAGGATTTATATATGGGTAATTCAGTTATAACAGATGTGACAATTGTACTCACAGTTTTTGCTATAATTGAAACATTTCCAACAATGGTATGTTTTTTTAAGGTTTATGCTGTAAACACAACTGGTCCGAACGACGAATTTCGCACTACACGACGAATTCGTCTGTTAAAATTCGTTGCGTAAATTCGTTAAGTGAAACACATTTAGAACGAATAAAACAGCTGTGATAGAGTGACCATATATCTTAAAAAAGAGGCACTTTTTGAAAAAAGTAATAATTAAAAAAAAAATTTTTTAAAAAATATATAAATACAACACTAAAAATACACTAATTGCATTTAATGCAACAAATAAAAAGTGAAAATGATTCTTAAAGTATAAAATAACATTATTTAATAACAAAATAAAAGATTAACGGTCACTCTGTGCCAAATTATTCGTCGTTCGTCTGCGTAAGAAATAGAAATAAACCTATCGCAGAGTTTGTTACGCATGACGAGTTTTAGTCGACGCACTGTTTGTGTGTTTTATTTAAGACGAATATTCGCAACGAAAAATTCGACGTTCGTTCCAGTTGTGTTTAGGGCATTAATTATAGATAGACAATAAAAGAATGTGTTTTCTGCTCATAATGTCCACTAGAAAGCTGTGACAGATGCGGCCCTACAAATTTTAGTTTTAGCGAATTTTGATTCAATAAAGTCTCCTTAAACATTTCTGGTTATGACAACTTCAATATTAGCTAAAATTTGGTTTAAAATATGGATTTTTGTTCACACTAACAACAAAAATATAAACAATTTATACGACACTTTCAAATGAGTAAATCTTAAGTAAAATATAAGATTTTCTAATCTTTAGCTCGGGCTACCACCCGTGTAAGTGCTTATTAGTTATTTTTACCTAGCTGGTAAAACTATATTGAACATTTAGTAGGTAAGGGTTTACCAACGTGTTAATATTACCAAAATTACTTTACACCATCGATACCTATACAGCTCTAGATATCTATATGTTTAAATAACGGTAATAAGTATAATTTTAATAACCAATCATATATTACACAAAAGTTTAACTTTCTAAAAATTAATGAAGAAATGTGGTTTTTTTTTATCAACATTTTATTTTAAAATTTTACACAGAAAACGGTAACACTGGTTAAGAGTAATCTGTATGTTTATGTGTGTAAAAGAAGTAGCAGCTGTTGGGTATTTTAGTTTTGTATATGTATCACAGATTTTAATCACAGAAATACTGAGAAGCAATCCAACTACTTGGGAGGTCTACAAAATTTAAAAATGTATGTTTTCTGTATGTATGTATGTATATAGAGTATGTGAACGATGGTTTTTGTTTTTATTGCTCTTTTATTGTCACTAGATTTTTACCACTTTGTAAATTGAGGTAGTTGATAGTATGTGCAAATGGGGTTTATTTTTGTAATATGTTTTCATTAAATAACGGTAGAAATTATTTTTACAGTATTTTTTTTAATGTGAGTTTTGAGGGATATGTGATATGAATGTGCGTGAAAGGTTATACATCATTAACAGTAATGACATTTATGACTTGGGCTTATATACATACACATCTATGTACTTACATACATATGTATGCATCTATCAAAAATTTATTATGATAAAATTCTTAAAAATAATTAATAAACCTACAAATTATTAAATTAAGCGTTATTAAGTAATAAAAAACTAATCAAAAGTATTTTAATTTAAAAAAATGTCTTCAGTAAACGATTTTGTTTCATTTATTTCTTTTTATTTATCATTTTTTAATAATGTAAATTTTTTTAAAATTTTAATTCTCCCTAAATCATAAAATAGAATTAAAGTTTTTTTCTAATTATGTCGTTACCCATCTTCCCTCAACTTAAAGATTATAAAAAAAAAATTAGAAGGTTTTATTATTTTTCTTTGTTATGGATTTCATTTATTACCCGAATGGAAATTTGACACAATCATTAACTGGGTGGTCCTAGCGTGAGTGTAGATTAAACGTAAGTATAGGAATACATACTATTTAGCTGTGTTAGCTTATGTGTGTGTGTGTATTTTTAATGCATTTATTTTTATTGATTGACTTGAATGTCTACATTTATATACATTAGTGTTTTGTTTTTTTTTTTGGTATTAAAGAAGTTTTCAATCTAAAAAAACTCCCCTTATGTTTTTAAATTTAATGATTGTGGATTATCATTGTTAAAGATCTTTTTAAATGTTTATTGATTTTCTGTAACAACAACATGTCTCATGCATGCATACATACATATGTATAGGTATGTGTAAGCATGTATTGTATAACCACAATTTAAAGCATAAATACGAATGGGTATAGATAGCTGCATACTTATTTTGTCATTTTGATTGTAGCACATTATTGATATGTATACGTATTAAAGATCACATACCCTATATTGTTTAAGTCCCTAGACGATTAAGCTATTTCCGTTCTCTGTAAACACAATAGAGTTCGAGCTTAAGATATTTTATCCAAATAATTTTTACATTTTTTTCAAAATTTAAATTTTACGGCATGTGCTCTGGAATGGCCCTAATGTTTCTGTTGGGTGTACGAAATTCGACCCAACTGTATAAAGAAGCACAAATATATGTTTGTTGTTTGATATCTGTCTACTTACATATGTACATACATACAAACATATGTACATATGTAAAAAAATAAACGGCTTAAATTTTTTTTTTTGTACATAAACATCTATTAAATAGAATGTTTAACTGTCAATCATTAAAAATTGTTATTAACAAGTTAATTGATTTGCCTTTTTAGTTTATTTATTTAGTTATTTCTATGGAGTTTTTTTAAAACAAAAGTCTCCTTAATTTGTCTTAAAAAAATACATACATACATATATGTACATACATACATATTATTTAAAAAAATTTTTTTATTTTATATACATATGTATGTACATATATACATATGTTTAGATTTCATAAAGATTTCTTCCAAACAAGTCTAAGAGTTTTGATAAACGACACGTGATCAAGATTTCCAAACGATTTTGAGCGATGTGTGCAGGGTTCACTCATACAGGTAATATCAAGAGCCCAGCTGACTATGAAAAATTTGACATTCACTTTCACAAATATTTAATTTTGTATGAAATTTTTAATTTTTTTGACATTCCAATGTTCAAACACAAAAAGGAAATGCAGAGGGTGAATTTTTTGAAATTTTTTGATATATTTTAACAGGTTTAGTGTACCCTAGACGTGTCTATGCTACCTTAATTAACTTTAATTTTATTATTCTTTCCTTGTAAAGTGTGCTTTTACACGGTATGCATTTTACATATGACTTGTTACTTTTGCAAACCAAATGCTGTTGCGTTCAAACGTACATACATACATATGTATGTGTGTAATACGCCTGACATAACTTTCAAACCAAATAAATAAATAACTTTTGCTTGTTATTTATCTAAAGTCAGCTGATGTCAGATGCTTTATGAAAATATAATGCTCCAATAGAAAATTTGTCTTATTTACATGTGTATATCACACAATTTTCCAACTCGTTCACACGACATGTATCAGCTTTGCAGCATGTAAAATACATACCGTGTGAAAGCATTTTAAATATGCAATGGGTTTTTTTGTCTTTAAATGTCTTGTTAAGTAGAAGTGTCACTAGTGGATTCTCAATGACACACACACAAATGTAAAGTGCCTAAGCAAAGTTAATCGAAGTACTGGTGACAATATCAGTAGGGATTCAGCACATTTCCTGCAGGGTATGAAGATGAAAAATATTTAAATAAGATTTTGTTTTGATTTCTGTTAGCTTCGAAATTTTTACCTCTTCATATATTTTTGCTTACAAAAGTGTAATATATGTACATATTTCTTACAGTTTTGCCAACTTTTCTGTTGGATATATGACATATTTCGGACAATTTATTTGCCTGGGCGCCCACTGATGCATTTTGTGTGTGGACGATACCAATTATCTGTGCATTTGAGTGACACTGCCACTCCTCTCCCCTGCCCCTGTTCTCTAAACCGAATTCGAGTAAATTTCTCATTTAAAAACACATAATTTTACTCGTTTTTAAACGGAGTAAACAAACATGGCCGAAAGTAAATCGAATGTTTTATTATTTTGATAAATGCCATTAAAACGTGAAGACTGCAATTGGTATATTCAATTAAAAGCCTTTTTTTAGTTTTATTTAAAATTCGTACTTTTTAATTCTTTCTCAAAAAATAATAAGTAATTATATCTTGACTTCTATTTTTTTTAAGAATTTATAAATATTTTTTAATTTTAGTTGTTTTGGAAGAAATAATTGCTATATATTTATTTTATATAGAAGTCAAAAAAACTATTTTTATTATTTTTACTTTATTGATATTAATAAAAATTTTAAAATAATAATTATTTCTACAAAAAAAAAAATAAAAAATATTAATTTTTTGCCAAAAAAATCAAGGTCAAAATATAGAAATTTTTTTTTTTTACAAAAATTAAATAAATCAAAAAAAAAATATATTTTAAGATTTATTTTTTCCATAATTATTTCGGTCCCTGGTTAAAATTATTTTTACCTCTCAAATCTAGTTTAAAGTCAATTGACATCTCTCAAAAAATATTATTCATATTTTTCAAGATTTATTTTCTAAATCATATATTGACCTGCGACCTGTTCTTTAATAACAATAATACACCGACACCCAGGCGGGCGGACAGATATGCTTTAATCGACTCAGAAAGTGATTTGAAGTCGATCGCTATAATTGAAAGTGGTTCTAAGACTAGAATAACATACCGATTTCTACCCAGCAATAAATGGTTCCCCTATACATGGCCCCAAAAAAGTTTATCATATAAAAATTTCAGCGTTTTTCAAGATACATAAATCATAACATTCGCCACCGGGTACTAACGTATTTTGTATGCATTTCCATTTCATTTAAAACAAATGACATTTAAATGTGTTATTTAGTGTAAAAAAAAACTAAAAACATTTGCTACCGTTATGTGCATACAAGTGCATTTTGTTTGTTTTGATTTAAAATAACTCTCGTGAGTTTGGCGAGCTAACCTTATCAAAATACACATGAAAGAATTTTGGGGTTTCTAAACAAAATTTTTGTTTTTTCTAAAAACACTCCCTGGATATTTTCAAGAATTTTGACAAAAGAAATTTTAAAAAAAAAACTTGCAGAGTAAAATTTTCAACCAGAGAGTAATAAATCATGTTCTAATGAAAGACATGGTGGTTTACTTAAGCCAATTGCCTTACGTCGCACATTTTCTTTTCTTTACAAATTTTAGTAGAACTACAGGAGATCGTTTGAAGAATTACATACTACAATAACAACTAAGTATGTGCATGTGTATGTTGTAGTTGTTATTGGCAATACATACGAATCAATAGACTTGAAAAATATAAGACAAAAACGATTGTTTTTATTTATTCAAAGATGTCATCAAAGAAACATATAAAATTCCAATGAAATTGAAATGTAACAAAACTAGCAACAACAACAACTTAAATACAAAAATACTTTAAAAGAAACGCCTGTTATTGAGCCATAAAAGTGTTAACAGGTCTTTAAAATTGTCTTCTAGCTGGATATATATTTTAGTGATGTCTTAATATACTACTTGTACTATGTACTAAAGAACACACATACATTCATATGTACATATATTCCACTGGAAATTGTATAAACAGACCCCAGACCTAACACAACGTCTTTGATAGTCTTGTGTGTCTGTTACTTTTTTCAACAAAGTTATAAAGAATTCCTGCAGCGAATTTTCGGAAAGTTGCAAGAAGAATTAAGACTTCATATAAAACACACACACAAAACAGCATGGCATTTTTGATATGTATTGACAAGTTACGGCGACTTTAGAGCACTAGACACGTTTTTCTGTTTTTCAAAACAACGTGCAAAAAATTAAGCAAAGATTTTTTTTAGAGCTTTAAACATTTCCATTAAGTAAAAGAGGAGTAAGGTGAAAGAAAATATGTACATATGGCCTTTTAAAATGAAGTTTTTCTTAAGAATCCCTTTAAAAATTTTATAAATATACAAATGTACTACAAACTATAAAATGTCTTAATTTATAAAACTTCTCAATGCCGCCATAAATATTTAAACATTTTTTAAGTGTTATATGTTTTTTAAGTAGACAGAAATTGAATTTTTTATAGTTGTAACTAAATATCTTAAGTAATTTACCTCGCATGTATGGGGGCTTAAATTAGTCATGTCGCCTTTTTTTATTATTCAAAAAATTTTTACAGATTTTATTACACATAAAAAGCCTAAATGGAATATGAAAGACGTGAAAAGTGCACCACAAAACTGTCTTATAAATATCCATACACAGGAAATTAGCGATAAAACAATTATGTAAATAGCGGCAAATTAGATATTTCTTTTGTTCTTTTTTAAAGAAATACATTTTTGAATAACCTTAAAATACGAGTCGATTATCTTGTCTTTATCCTAAAGTAAAGTTCAATAAAACTTATTAACAGAAAAGTTATAAAAATTAAAATGGGAAAACTATATCCAGGCACGTTTGACTATGTAACACTCTACACCAGAGTTTATTACACTGAAAAACTTATTTCCTTTTACATAAAATTTATTTGCGCCAAATTTTGTTTCTATATTAATACGGCAAAAGCAGGGTTGCCATTTTTACATCTAGCACATTTTTTTCTTGTTTAGCACTTAAGGTCTCCAAAAAAAAATGTAAAGTGCTAGTTAGCACTCTTTCTTTAGCTATAAAGTGTTAAAAAAAGTCATACCAATCAATGCCCCATTAATTCACATGCTTATACCTACACAACATATGTATGTACGTGGTGGGGGTATTGTGCGTCTGTTACGTTCGTCCCTCTGGCTGGGTGTTTATGTATTTTTAATCAAAGTAAAGATTTTGATGAAATTTGGCACAAATAACTATTTTGGCACAAAGCCTATGGTTTTTGGTGATGATCGGTCAATTTGTGGACATATCCCCGGAATAGGCATTTTTGGCTATAACGGACTCGAATATTACTCTATTTTGACAAAATTTTGCATATGTGTCTAACTTTATGCCACCAATTGGTATATGGGTAATTCCAGGTAAAAAGAATAATCCGTTCTGGCGTTACGTTACATTTTCCTGGAATTACCCATATTGAATACAAATATTATCAGACTATGCTTTGACATGGTCTTCACCCCATACAAATGCCCTTCCGGAATAAGCATTTTGATATATAAATGGATTGAATATTACTTTACTTTCTCAAAATTCTGCACACATGTTTATCTTTATGACTGTTTGTCCCCGGATTTTCAATGTAAAAATGCTATGTGGTTGCTGGTATTGTATTTGTGGTATTTGTGCTGCCACCTTGGTCAAAAGTTTAAAATTTTTGCTGGTGTGGTAATAAATTTTTATTTTTTCATTTTTTAAAGCTGCAATATAATAAATATTTTTCAAATCAAAACTAAAAAGAGAAAGCAAAAACCTTTTAATACAAGTTAATGTATCCTTTTTGAATAAAAATTTTTTATTTTTATATTGCCTTTTTTTGTTTTATTGTTAATTTTAATCCTTTTGATGATTTTTTCGCTAGACCTGAGTAAAATAGAAACTCGATTGGCAGCACTGTTTTCTTTCAGTTTTCGTATTTTTCGCGTACTAAAATATAAATAAGTTTAATCTGGCCACAGCTACAACGGTGGTAATGCTGCTGTGTAGCTGTGATGACGTGTGGTAACTTTTTGCATATAAATGCATGTATTTTAATTTTGAAAAAATGTAGTCGGTAGCCTGCTGTGGTCTATGTGTTTGTAGCATGAGTTTTAACTGAAAAATTAACTTTGTATTAAAATATATTTAAATTATATAAATTTTATTTAAAAACTGGCAATACCGCTGCTAAAATGCATTTTAGAGTTGCCAACACGGGCTTATTTAAATTTACATTAGAACACTTTGCTAGTTAATTATCCTTTATAATTTATGGGTTTTAGCCACGAAAATTATTTATTGTATTTTTAACTAAGTACTTAATTACCAAATAATTATTTTCTATAAATAAAAACATTTAAAACAATTTTAAAATTAATTTCTTTTATTATTTGTTTTCTTTTTAGGGCAAAGCCCGCGGCAATCGCACAGCCATATATATGCGTTCAGTATTTCAAACCCACCTCGAATCCTTAGGTAGTTCAGTACAAAAACATGCCGGAAAAGTTTTATTTATAGCCATTTTAGTTTTAAGTACCTTTTGTGTTGGCCTCAAATCTGCTCAAATTCATTCGAAAGTTCACCAACTGTGGATACAGGAAGGCGGCCGCCTTGAATCTGAGCTAGCGTATACACAAAAGACCATAGGAGAAACTGAAAGTTCCACGCACCAGCTACTAATACAAACAGCCCACGATCCAAATGCCTCAGTTTTACATCCACAAGCCTTGCTGTCACACCTGGAAGTGCTGAAAAAGGCCAGTGCAGTTAAAATACACATGTTCGATACGGATTGGAGTTTAAGGGACATGTGTAATTCGCCCACAACGCCGAGTTTTGAGGGTCCATATTTTATTGAGCAAATATTTAAGCATTTAATACCGTGTTCGATTATAACGCCGTTAGATTGTTTTTGGGAGGGTAGCCAGCTGTTGGGACCAGAATTTCCCGTACAAATACCGTAAGTTATACTTTTATTTGCTTAAAAAACTATTCATACATTATTCAAACATTATTTAATTAAACTTGTTTATATTCTTCAGCGGCATAGATGAACGTATTACCTGGAGTTCCCTAAATCCTTCTAATCTTATGCAAACTATGAAGAAACAAATGAGCGATCAAAAAATGTCTTTCGATTTTGATACCGTTGAACAGTATATGAAAAGGGCTGCCATTACCTCTGGTTACACCGAGAAGCCATGTCTTAATCCAAAAAATCCCCAATGTCCTGATACAGCTCCAAATAAGAACAGTGAACAGCCTTTGGATGTTGGAGCTATATTGACGGGTGGTTGTTATGGTTTTGCTGCAAAATATATGCACTGGCCCGAAGAGTTGATTGTTGGCGGTGTTCAACGTAATCGCACAAGCCATTTGCGGAAAGCCAGAGGCCTACAGACGGTTGTCCAGCTGATGACCGAAAAAGAAATGTATGACTTATGGAATGAAAATTATAAGGTCCATCACATAGGCTGGAGTCCTGAAAAGGCTGCAGAGGTTTTAAATGCATGGCAAAGGAATTTCTCTCACGAAGTAGAAAATATCATGAGAAATTCCCGTGTAGCTAAGAACTATGATGTCTATGTGTTTTCCTCGGCTACTTTGGATGATATTCTGGAGAAATTTTCTAATCCCCAGCCATTGAGTATAGTGATTGGGGTTATAGCTACAGTGGTTTATGCCTTTTGTACCCTAATAAAATGGCGTGATCCGGTCAAAGGACAGTCTAGCGTCGGTGTGGCAGGAGTGTTGCTAATGGGCTTTTCTACGGCTGCTGGCTTAGGTCTGTGTGCCATCTTGGGCATTGTTTTTAATGCAGCCAGTACCCAGGTAGTTCCCTTTCTAGCACTAGGTTTGGGAGTTGATCACATTTTTATGCTGACAGCCGCCTACGCTGAAAGTAATCGCAAGGAGCAAACCAAGTATATATTGAAAAAGGTGGGACCAAGTATTTTATTTAGCGCCTGCACAACTGCCGGGGCCTTTTTTGCCGCTGTTTTTATACCAGTACCAGCTTTAAAAGTGTTTTGTCTACAAGCAGCCATTGTAATGTGTTTCAATCTAGCAGCTGCTCTACTTGTGTTTCCGGCTATGATTTCTTTGGATTTAAGGAGAAGAACAGCTGGTCGGGCTGATATATTTTGCTGTTGTTTTCCCATATGGAAAGAGAAGCCCATAATACATTTAGCCGAAAAAAATCTTAACAACAATGCCCAAAGAACTAGCAATCGTTCCAAAATTTCGGCGGCTGCAGTATTGCCCAAGGCCTGCAATAACTCCCGACCGACTGTTTTACCTCAAGAAGAAGCTCTTTTAAATTGTAATAGCGAGAAACGTTTGCCAGCCTTTTCATTTCCCAAATTTGCTACAAAATACTACACACCCTTTTTAATGAAAAGTTGGGTAAAGTTCCTAGTGATCATGACATTTCTGTGCACTGTTATTTTTAGTTTGTACTGTTCTACGAAACTGCAAGATGGTTTGGATTTAATTGATTTGGTGCCCAAAGAGACCAACGAATATAAGTTTCTTAATGCTCAAACATCCATGTTTGGCTTCTACAGTATGTATGCCGTGACTCAGGGTAATTTTGAATATCCCAATAATCAACGTTTGCTGCACGAATATCATGAGGCTTTTGTTCGCGTGCCACATGTGATTAAGAACGACAATGGTGGCCTGCCGGACTTTTGGTTGTCTCTCTTTCGTGATTGGTTAAGAAATCTGCAAAAGATTTTTGATCGTGAATATAAAGATGGTCGTATAAATCAAGAGGGTTGGCATGCAAATGCTTCTAGTGATGCCATATTGGCCTATAAGCTGCTAGTACAAACCGGCTATGTGGATAATCCGGTGGATAAGAAATTGGCCACACAACATCGTTTAGTCGATAATGAAGGCATAATAAATCCCAAGGCGTTTTATAATTACCTCTCGGCCTGGGCCACAAATGACGTTTTCGCTTATGGTGCTTCTCAGGTTTGTAAAACCTTATATATTTTTTTAGAACTTTAATTAATTAAGATTTAAATTTTAGGGAAAACTACATCCTGAACCTAGACAGTATTATCATGTACCCACTGAATTCGATTTGAAAATACCCAAATCGTTGCCTTTGGTGTATACTCAATTACCCTTTTATCTGCATGGTCTAACCGATACTTCGGAAATCAAATCTTTAATAAGCCATATACGAGACCTTAGTGTGCGTTTTGAATCAAAAGGTCTCCCCAATTATCCTTCAGGTAATTTTTTAAATTTTTTTCTTTATCTAAATTAAAGGATTTATGTAAGTCTTAATTTTGTTTTGTTTTACAGGCATTCCTTTTATATTTTGGGAGCAATATATGACCCTTAGAAGCTCATTGCTTCTGATTTTATGCTGTTGCTTATTGGCCGCCTTTATTTTAGTTTCTATTCTTTTACTATCCGTTTGGGCTGCTGTGCTAGTAGTTTTTAGTGTTATGGCTTCTTTGGCCCAGGTGTTTGGCGCAATGACGTTATTGGGCATTAAACTATCGGCTTTACCGGCAGTCATATTGATCCTTAGTGTTGGCATGATTGTATGTTTTACGGTGCATATTTCATTGGTAAGTTGAAAAGATTTAATGGCAAAAAATACCAAAATATATAAAAATTCATGTTAGCTGCATTTTTTTAATTACTACTATGGTGAAATAAGAATCCAAGGGAAAGTAGTTTCGAAAGGATTTTAGCCTCTTATATTCCTTTTCTATAATAGAGAGTTCGATATTAAAGCGTTTATGGCGAAATGATTTATCAGCTGCATGGTCAAGTAATTATCAGGTCGTATCAGTAAGAAAACAACGTAAGTGTGTTAAAATGTAAATCTATCTTTTCTCACTGATTTGGCCTGATAAATATTTTGACCATAGCTTAGTTGAATCTATAGTGAAATAGCGTACCAGGTGATTGAAATGAAAAGTGACTCTTACTCTTTTCTTTTTTTATATACATATGAAGTTCAATACATGTGTCAAGCTTCAAATAAAAATATCAAAAAGTAAGAGAGTCAAAACTAACTGTCCGAATAACGACCACCTGGTACATATTTTTATTTCAAACTGCATTTGCAAAAAGATAAATAAAAAAAAAAAATCTTTTCCGAGCTACTATTGCTAAGCCTAATTTCACCATAGTTACCTTTAAAAGTGGTGTACATTTTTTGCAATATTGTTTATTTTTTTTTTTCTTCCAGGGTTTTATCACTTCTGTAGGCAATAGAGAGCGCCGTATTATGCTATCCTTACAGGTATCTTTGGGTCCTTTAACGCATGGAATATTAACCTCCACCTTGGCAGTTTTCATGCTATCAACATCCCCATTTGAATTTGTTATTCGTCATTTCTTTTGGCTACTTTTGGTAGTCCTATGTGTGGGAGCTTTTAACAGTCTTGTAGTATTTCCCATAATTCTTAGCATAATAGGTCCAGAGGCAGAATTAGTACCATTGGAACATCCTGATCGCATATCGACTCCCTCACCACAAATGTCTCGTAGCAGTAAGCGAGCTAATAAAACCGTTATCGTACATGGTTCATCGCGTTCGTCGACACGTAACTGCCAGAAACCACATTATCATCACAAGGATGTTAATATCAATGATCCCTCGCTGACAACCATAACTGAAGAACCACCCTCCTGGAAGTCTTCTAATTCCTCTATACAAATGAATAATGAATGGGCTAACAAAGTTATGGCCTCTGGTAGCGGTGCACCAGCAGGAGGAAGTGGTATTAATACAGGTGCAGCTGGGCATTATGGAAATAATATTAATTATGCTGGTAACATGAATTATCATCATCCACCACCATCTTCTCCACAAAACTCGCAACAACAATCCCTACCCCCATCACATCATAATCATCACCATCCTCACTATAATACCATGTATGCTACACATCCACCACCACCGCAACCCCAATATCATCAACAATATCATATGAACCACACGGCAGCTTCCTCTCAGGATAACCTTAATAACACGCCACCAACCAACCCGCAAACGCATTGCGACAATAGCAGTAGTGGTAACGATACAAAGAATATGAATAACTTTCCACCAGAATTACAAAGTATTGTTGTACAACCGGAAGTTACGGTCGAAACGCATCATTCAGATACCAATACAACTAAAGTAACTGCCACAGCCAATATTAAAGTAGAATTGGTGACACCGGGTCGAGCCGTAAGAAGCTATAATTTCACCTCATAGCAATGAGACACGTAGAAGAAAAAAAGTATCAGGAGTGAGAGAGATTAAACGAGATTAGATAATTTAAAATTATTTATTGAAAAACAAAGCATTATTTATCATAAATTTTATTTAAGTATGTTATAGGAAAAATACAGGATGTTCGGCCTAACCGAATTTAAAATACCCTTCATTTTGGCAAACAATATCTGCCACAGAAAATCACTAAAAATAATATCAATGAGCCGTGATTTCGAGATAACATTACAAACCAAGCATGATTTTATAACGTACTTGCATAACTTTGTAAAGGGTGAGTCATTTAAATGTTTAAATTTAAAAACGCAGTAAAGCAGTGAAATTTTTCCGAATTAATTTTTTTGTTGTAAAGTACAATAGTTCCGGTTGGAAATGAAATATTTTTTCGCTGATATGGCTGCCACGACTAACCTCATCGTACCCAATTCCGTCAGACCAATTTTCAAATCGCAGCTTCTTTGCGGCCAGCTAACATCACTATTGCGGCTAAATAGACGGCCATCAAACGTTGCACGCAATATACCATCCTATTAAAACCAAACATCGTTTTCATCAATACCATCATTATAAAATAGGTGTCTTCATTGACCGTAATGGATGCATCGGCTTCTGTAAGAACGCGTTTTGGTTTTCTGAGTCCCAAATACGGCAATTTTGCTTATTAACGTACCCACAAGATAAAAATAAGTTTAATTCAAAAATATGATTTTTTTTTTTTGCAAAATCGTGCAGTTTCCCCTTGGCCCATCAAACGATGCGAAAACGAAGCGGATGGTCATGCAGCCTCAATTGTTGAACCAGTTGATCCTTTTGCAAAATTCAGCGTAAACTGATGCGTGAAATATTCACTTCTTAAGAACGACGACTACTTGATGTTGATGGATTCTCGCGCACACTCGCGTGAAGCACTATATGTACCTACTGTGACCAAATTTTGTACAATATTTTCGTGCAATTCCCAACCAATTGTTTTTGTTTTGGAAATAAATCTTCTAAAAATCCTAACACTGCTCAAGAGCAAATCGATGCATTTCGTTTAGCGGAAATAAAATACTGGATTTGGTGACAGAATATAATGGCATAAGTATTGCCAGATTAAACCTACAGATGGCGCACCCGATACATATGCATGTATTTTTTTAATTTTCCTTTAAAACCTAAGTATTGTTTTGGAAGTACATTCATAAAAAAATTAGGCATTTAATTCGATACTGAAAGCACAAACTAAAATTGAAAGCATTGGCAACTCGTTTGATTTCGTAAACTTTTGATTCGAAGAAAAATCGTAATTTGCCGTTATTTGTCCCCTGTAGTTTTAGAATGACTTCACCTTAAACATTAAGTAAATGCAAAGTAAAAATTATTTATTTATTGTTAAATATATACAAATCATTGTGTATTTTACTTTGCCTTATACAAAACAAAACACCGAAAGCTAATTCGTTGAATTATGTCCGTGCAGTCACCTACATAAGTACATAAATACACCTTAAACCAAATCAAAGCCAATGAAGGGTATATATGTGTATAAACAATTAAAGTAAATATAGACCTGAATTTTAAGCCAAAATAAAAACCAAGTAACTAAACAATTATGTTTTACAAGCATTTTTTAACAAATTTCACAAACTTTTCTGACTGATTATTTATGTTTAAACTGTTATACATACTACTAAAAAGTTATAAAAACATGTTACTAAGAATTTTAAATAATTAATTAACACTTTGTACATTATCAGGGTACACTAATATAGGTAAAATTAAGAGCCTAGCTGATTATGTATATTTGAGAAAGTATATGTCGGATTTTTTAATTTTGTATGGATTTTAAAATAATTTAACAGGGCACACTCACTCAACCAGGTTATATCAAGAGCCCAGCTGATTGAAATAAATTTGACAGTTTCACATTACAAATATTCAATTTTGTATGAAAGTTTTAATTCTTTTGACATTCCCACGTTTAAACACAAAAAAGAAATGCAGAGGGCTAATTTTTTGAATTCGCCTTGAGACTACCTTCTTTTGTGTGCCCTGTGTTTTACATTTACTTTCTCAAACACAAAAAGGAAATGCAAAAGGCAAATTTCCTGAATTCGCCTAAATGCTACCTGTATTAGTATACCCTGTTATATAATATATTGTCTATAATTCATTATAGATGTTAAAAGTTTCCAGGCCACAGTAAATTAAACAATCCTTAGGAAATTTTTGGCAAGGCTTTTAAAATTATATGATTTCGCCCTAAAATCATCAAGGTATATTAATTTGCCTTGCCTAAAAAGTAAACAATGCATTTTTTTCTTCGTTAAGCATGTTAAGAAACTAAAACAACCTACTTTAGGGGAACATTTTTTTAAATTATTAAAATTAAATGTTAGTATACGTACACACATACGTATCGTTACCTTGAAATAAAAAGGCCCTTATCCATTTATCGAGAAATACGAAAGAACCTTTCTATACTAAGGTTACGATATATGCATTGTTCTTTTTACAAAATAGGGCGAATAGAAACGAAATTACTACATTTACATTTAAATTTACATAGATTATCATCTGCATACATTTCGATGGACATCAATTTTGAAACACCTATAAAGAATTGTGGTTTAACCTTTCAACTATAACTTTAAATTAAAAGAAAATGTAATATATTTAAAAACTTTAATATATTGTACATATGTAATTTCTTTCTTTATTAGTTCTAAAAAACCTAAATTATTGTAGGTTTAAACTATTTCATTCTTGTTTTAATTGTATTTTGTCTTAAAAACCTTATAGTATTTTTTTTATATTAAGTTCATTCGTTTACTTTCCCAGTAAAGTCCAGTAACTTAGCAAATACTGAGTAATTTTACCAAATTTCTCTCACTTAAAATTTTTTAAGTAAAAAGTACGCGAACGGAAAATTTTAACAAAAGTTTACCTACTCAAAACAGCTGATAGATTAAAATATATTGCAATTATTTGAATACTCAAAAAATGCATTAAATTTTTTTAGGCAAAAACAAGCTGACTTCTGTGAGTGGGGTTAACATGGTTTTGGGGTTAAAGTCTATTACGATCACCACCACAAACAATGGGCTTGCTCCCTTTGGCAAATTTTTTTTTTCAGAAATGCTACCTTTATTTTGAGCACACGAATATATGGACACCCAGTCAGACAGATATGCTTAAATTGGCTAAGGAAGTGATTCTGAGTCTGTCGGTATAATTTAAGTTGAGTCTCAGACTATTCCTTTGTACGTTACCTGGAGCAATACATACTGCTAGGGAAAGACTTAGCGTTAGTAAAAAAAACACGAATATTAAATTTTTGGTAATAAGTGACTGCACCGAGTACCTAAGTAAAAAGTAAATCTTAAGAAGAAAAAGCCGCAACAAAATTGATTTGGATATTCTAAAATGTGTTCGAAACTAAACATCCGTATAGGTCGGGACCGTGTCATGGAAGTAGCTTTTAACAGGATTGCGTAATACTCTTTCCTTTCTCAAACACAAGTTGGGGTGAAAAAATCCTGTCTTTTTTTTTAACATTTTAAACAAACTGATATCTTCTTCATCTTTGCTTTCAGATGACGATTCTATTAGATACAATACTGCATTTTGCAAAACATAGCCATGCTTGGTTACATTTACTCTTTCCCCTAAACTTAAAGTACTAGCTATATTTCTAAGCTGTTCCATTGTTTCGCCTGTGAACATTAAATTACTTTTTATACCATTTAATTTTTTTCGTTATTCAATTTGTTAGCTGTTTGTTATTTCATTTTTTTGTTTACATCAGAAAACATATGTTTTATTTTACTAGTAATTTTTACTAGTAAAATTTTGTCCAGTAAAAATGTTTAAATACTCAGTAAGACAACTGTCACTTTGCGCTCTCAATTTGTGTTCTCATTTACTGGATTTTGTGTAAACGAACGCAATCCAGTAAAAATATACAAAAATTTTTAAAAACTTTGAGTAAACGAATGAACTTATTTATATTTAGTTTAATTGATAACATAAATATATATTTTGATTGTTTATTTCTTTTTAAATTTAAACAAAGCTGCTTTTAAACAGTGTAGCAGCGTATCTGAAACTTTTTGACATGGTAAAGTACTTGGAAACCGCAAATATGCAATGCATGTTTTTTTATGTGTGTAAGGTATTAGGGCAAAAATAAATCATTTATACGTGCCAAATATTTTTACGAATTTTAGCGTTTATTTCCTTGTGGCATTTATTGTTTTAATTTTGTTTTAAGAGCATATTATAAATTTTTTTCCTATTTTCGGTTTCTCTGTCCATCATTGGCCAACCATGTGTTATTTAGATAGCTAACTTTAAACTATTGAAATTTTACATTTGTATATACACAAGCGTGTATGTACATTAGTATATTACATATTAAATTTTTTATTGTTTTTTATGTAAATTTATTATTTTATTTTATTAACTTTTTTAGTTCTAAAGTAGTTTTATATAAAAAAAATCTTCTTTATATAAAATTAAATGTAAATTTCTAGATTTTATTTATCTAATATATATAATTGATTGTGTATAAATTAATTGTTAATGTTTTAGAATTTAATTTTCATGGCATTTATAAATAAGAGATTGTGTAAACAGAAAACTAAACAAGATGTAAAATGTGCTACTTAAAGAATAAAGACTAAATATTAAAAAAAAAATAATAATAATAATAAAGTGTTTTATATTGGTACATATCGTCGTACGTATCATCAAAAAATCAAAATTGAGATTTTGATTGATTATGATTCTCTAGTTAGATTTGCATGTCTCTACCAATTTTAAGATCTTTGCGAGCTAAAACAACTGTTTTTTATTCATAGTTCAAGTTAACATGTCATTATTCTTTCTTAGAAAAAAAGTGTTTTTGAAAACTAAAGTATCAGATACGATTACAAAATACTTTAAGCCACAAAGTAATTTAAAATTACTAAGCCTGTTCTCAGGTCAAGAAATAAAGTAACACAACGCAATCCTTAAATCGAAATTACTTTTTTTGCTTTTCCTGTTAAATTCAAATAAGTGATGCTATGTACTTTTAGATAGACTTGGATCTTTTGCTAATAGCGTGTTAACAAGGGACATTATTGCAAAAAATTTCACAATGTAATTATTTTTTGACTTAAAATTTTTGTAAAAAAATAATTATTGGTTTACATTATTATTTTTGGAAGAAATAACAGTTATTTCTGCAAAAAAATACAAATTAATCAATAATTATTTTCTTTAGACCAAAAAAAAAACTGACAAATAACTATTATATTTTAAGGAAAACATTAAAACTTTTAAGCCCCTCCTTTGAAAAAAATCAATATGACGTACTTTACTTGGCTTTGCGATGTTTCCTTGCACATGATTTTTTTATTAAAAATTCCTTGCTACAAGCTATTGTTTTTATTATAGAGCTATTATGCAATTCGTTGTGTGACTAATTGTCAACATTTTTTGCTAGGCAGTTTTATTTTCCGTTTCCATCTTCTGGCAGCACAATAATAATTATTTAAATAATAACGGCGAAACCAACATCTTGCCGCCATCTGGTGGATATTTTTTTTATTTTATTTAACAAGGCTGGCAGCTCAGTTCATAAATTTTTTGACATCTAGCACAACATAAATAAATAAAAAAACAATAATAAAAAAATACAAGGCTATCACTGGTCCTTTAACATCCTACACCTCCAACTACTCCATTACATAATACCGCAATAGTTGGATACATATTTGTATATTTTACTGTATTTAAATAGAAAAACATTTCCCCACTTTCAATTTTTTTGAGTTTTATATGAGTTAGGGTAATAGTATGGGAATGTATAAAGGCTTGGTGTAATGAACTAGAAAACTAAGGATTTTAATATGCAGTTTAATTTAAAGTTATATATGGAGAAACAAAAATATTTTTTTAAGGTTTACATGTTAAGATGGGCAGATTGCATATAACTTAATAATGGTTAGCAAATATCCCTAATAAAGATGTATGGTACTGTAGGGTACACAATCTAATAAGAAGAAGCATTACATATCTTGTATTTTTTTATCATATCTACATTGTTTCTTACTAAAGTTGCCTAAAATTTTTAATTAATTAATAAAAAAAAAAATAAAATGCCCGAAGACTCAAAGGAAAGTAAAGCCAAGAAGTTGGCAGCTGCGAGAAAAAAGGTAATCAAAAAAGAAGAAAAACAAAAAAATTTACGGCCTTATTGAATGACACGTCATTTTGGGTGGAATCCTACAAAAAAACATCTTTGTTACTATTGATTTATTTACATAAAATGCAGTTTTTAGAACTGAAACATATGTTTGTCTTTTATTTAAACGAATAGTTGAAAGAATATCAACAACGTGGCACAGGTTCGGCCAGTGATACTAATGCAACAGCAGCTTCCTATAACTATGCAGACTCGTCTAACAATAGTGATCATGTCAGCAGTAATATATCGGAAAGATCTGAGTCGGAATTGCAGCTTAACGGTAGCATAAATGATATCCGTCAAACCGATAGTGGCGCAGAATTGGAACAAGCCGCGGTTGATATCAAAGAACATTTGGCAACAGAAAATGTTTTTCAATTTGCCAAGGAATCTACTCAAGATAACACTGAACCTACTAGCAGTGACATAGCGAAGTCCGTTATAACAGTAGAAGAATCCTTTGCTGATGGCTCACAAAATATCAATGCCATACAAGTTCTCATTACAGAGAAATCACAACTAACTACAGAATTAAATAGATTTCGTACTTTGTGCCGCGAAAAGGATTTAGAAATGGAAGAGCTGAGAGTACAGCAAATAAATGCAACAAAACGAGCTGAAGATCTGGTACAACGTTTGCTGGATATGCAAAAACAACAAGAACAACAAAGACTGGACAATGCTGAGCTTCAGCATAAATTGGCTCAAGCACGATACCAACAGGAGGATCACTCCAGCCATATCAAGGAGTTACAGCAACAGTTATCATTGCGCGATGAACAATTAAAAAAACTCAAATCGGATCTAGATGAAAAATCTAATGAGCTTGAATTAAGCCAGCTACGAGTACGACAACTATCCGATGAGAATAATATAACCAAAGATAATCGTGTCGAGACCTTGACTCAAACTCAGTTTATGTATGAACAGCAAATTCGCGACCTACAGGCCATGGTGCAACAGTTAACCCAGGATAAGGAGCAGGCCAAGATACAATATCAAACATATGTTCAACAGCTAAATGCACAAGTTCAGCAACTGACCGAACGAAATAACGAGCTGACAGACGAGTCGACTAAATTACAAGACAGAGAAAAACAATGGGTGGATCATATACAGCAACTGGAGAAAGAGATACAGAAGAATATTAGCAGGCAGGCAGAGAAAGAAAAGGCAAGTGAAATAGATATCTACATGGTCAAATTAAAATCAGGTCGTGGCAATACTTTTTTTCTTTTTTTTTATATATAAAAAAAGAAGAAAAAAGTAAGAGAGGCTATTATTATATTTTTTTTCAGTTGCTATGACCTAATGATTTACTTGACCATGGATATCTATATATCTTTTTAAGAAACGCAAAACAATCGTATTTTATAAAAACAAAATTAATTTAACCACTTCAGTGATATTTTCTATAATGCAAAGAAGAATCCTCTTAAAACTTTTTTACTTTTAAAAATAATCAATTTTAATTAAAATCGGTTAAAACTATTTACTTAGTTGTCAGCTAGTTTCTTTCCAAAGAAATAATTTAAAATAAATTCGTGCTTTAACATTCCATTGTTTTTTTTTGCAGGAAATTTTGAAAGAATCTAAAAATGAAGAGCTTGAAACTTTAAAAGATCGATTAGGTGAATTCGAATCAGAACGATATGAATTTCAATTAAAAATTAAATCGCAAGAAGATCGTTTAAACTCCCTGCAATATGAACTGAAGCAAAAAGAAGTTGAATTAGAGCGAACGAAAGAACATTTGGAAAATATTACTTCAGAACAGCCAGATAAAACGAAACTATTAGCCACTATGGAGTCAGATAAAGTGGCTGCATCGCGAGCTCTAACGCAAAATGTAGAGTTAAAGAAACAGTTGGATGAGCTGGAATTACGATTTGTACAATTGACCAATGACAAGGCAGATCTAATGACTCGTTTAGATTCGGAGCAATATGCCAATCGTGAAATTCATACAAACTATGCTGCCATGGAGGAACGTTTGCGAACTATTGATGAGCGTTTTAAGTTTAAAGATGAAGAAATGATACGGCTGTCGCATGAAAATGAAGAATTAAAAAAGATACTAGAAAACAAGGTAGATAGGGCAATCACTTTATAGTCTACATTAGCAAATGAAAAATATTTAAATTTATTTACAATCTTTTTAAGGTTAATCAGAGCGAGGAAAACAAAATGATGAAAAAGGATCAATGCAATCATGAGCATGAAGGCGAAAATGAAAAACATGATCACCTTCATGACGACGGTAAACAGTCTCAAGATGATCACTATCATCATGACCATGATTGTCATGATCATAAACACGAGTATAATCACAATGATTATGATGTCCATCAGACGTGTTCTGATGAAAATCAATTAGATATTGATAATTCCTGTCAAGAAGCTACCGAAGAGAGCACAACAAATTGCATACAACTACAAGCACCTGAAATAAATAAAACACTAGAGAAATTTGCACCTAACACAACTGAAACACCCCACATTGCCACTGAAGAAGCTGTTGAAAAGTTGCAGCAGCGCTTTACACAACTAATGACACAGTGTGCCGACTTAACGGATGAGAAACAACGGCTTGAGCATTTAGTTATGCAATTGCAATCAGAAACCGAAACTATTGGTGAATACATTGCCCTCTATCAGACACAGAGACGCATATTAAAACAGCGAGAATATGAAAGGACGGCGCAAACAGCTTTGCTACAAGCTGAACGAGAAGAAATGCGAGATCGTTTAACGTTACTCAATAATTTAGTTAATAGTTTGGGCATGGATTTACAACAAAACCAACATCTAAAACAGAAAATTAATGAAGCCTTAGCACAAAATATAGCCACAAGTCAACAGTATGAGAACGCAGATCACTCCACATTACCATCAACCCCACTGAGCAATACAGAAGCGGTAGATTCTTGTTTATATCAAATGCCTACAAAAGATTTAAATACGCCAGAATCCCAACAGATTCTACACAAAATACAAGATATAATAACGGAAATTAAGGAAAACACCAAAGAATTACCCACTATTACAAATTCGGTAGATCAATTAAATTGTTGTTCGGGAAAATTTGAGGTGGTATAATGGTCTTAAAAAAAAAAGGAAATTTATTTGCAATGTTTTCTATATTTAAAATATTAAGCAGTAACTGGGTTTAAGTCCTTAAAAATAAAATTGGGGCACTTTTTCAAAGAAGCACACCTTGTTTAATTTTTTTTAAAAAGCAAAAGATTTTCTTTTGAAAAAAAGTTTGATTTTTGTGTAATCGCCCACCCTTATTGTGTTTGACCTAGTCGTTTTTAGATTTTTGGTACGGCCTAACAAATACGCCAATGCTAAATGAATAGCTTCTTTGCCATTTTTGTGTTGAATTCTACAACATTCGACACGACAAAGTGAAACACAATAAGGCCGAATATAACGTGAAAAAAAGTTGACATTTATGAGAAAGTGTCCATATAGGTACTACTTTCAAAATTTATAGTTTTACATTAAATAATATGCTTTGTTAAAAAAAAAAAAATCTTATAAAGAATAAAAAAAAGTCGTGTTTTATTTACTCAAGATTATTTTGACTAAATCATTCATGGCATATTAGGTAGGTCTGTTCATTTGCGTTCTTTGTTGAAATGAAATTTTCACCATCATCTGGTGGATAATTTTTGAATTTAATTTTCTATGTCCCTCACGGCAACGACTTTCATCTAATGTTTGAGGAGTTTTGGGTGTGTCAGCATTATCAAAAGTATCAGAATTATCAAAATTGAAAGTTCTTAAGCAGATAAACAAAAAACATACTTTACATTTATTTTTGGCCAGAAATATATTTAGACAAATCGTAAAATCATTATTTAAAATAAAATAAGTCTGAAAGTTTAAATACCGCAAACTTAAGATTTATTTAATTCTTTTGCATATTGAGAACTAAATGAACCTTTTTTTTATTGTTCGAAAATATTGTCAATACAATTTTGTATAAAATACACAAACACTTCATTTTTAATATGAACTTGAATATTCCGTGCAGGTACCAAATCGTCGCATTCAATTCAAACCGAAATTAATAAAATCTAATTAGAATTCCTATATTAAAAGCATTGACAGCACGATTGATCGAGTAAATTTTGATTTGAATCGAATGCGACGATTTGGCCCCAGATAGTTTTTAATAAAACGTTTTCAAAAAATAAATGCTAAAATTTTTAGCGTTTGAAATATTAAAAACAAAATAGATTTTTTTGACTTAATAATCGATTAAAATATTAAATCGTTAACAAAAAACGATTACAAAAATCATGTTTTATGGGTTCAAAATCGATCAGTCCCTTGCTCTAAATATTAACACTCATTAATAAGTTATTTTTTGTTTTTCCTATTTTTGGATCCAGTTCTTTTTTTAGTTTTAGTTACGTCTTCATTTCTGAGTTTTGAATTTATTGGTGGCTCACTTAAATCTGTTGGTTTACAACGACGCGAAGGTCTTGAACGATTTGGTTCCAACGTAAAATCTGATGCTGAATTGGTTGCGGATGGCAACTGTGGTGGCGCTATGGATTTATGCATAGAGTATCTTCTCGAATTCGGTGTACTACTGGTAGCATCTTCAAAGTTTCTAATAGTCATATCGGTGTAGGTTAATGAAGGCGATATAGTTAAAGCTAAAAGAATATATAAATGAATTAATTTCTGGTAGTTAATAAAACAAGTAACACAAGTTTTTAATTTTAGTCCCGCCGCTCCCGTGAAAGGCATATGGCACAATTACGTGGTCATTTTTAACTTACCATTTCCAGAGGTTTCATTACAGTCGTTGGTTAAAGGAATGGATTTGTTTGAAGCTAAATGATGTCTACCATTTGAGTATGTGCGTGGCTCCTCTACCGGCTCTTCATCTGTGCTTATTACTTCTGTGTCCATTAACCTTGTCCGATAATTGTGTCTGCAAATATTTTCAGTCTGTTCTATGCTTGTACCAATATTTTTTAAAGTTGATTGTTCCCCACTTCCTCTTTTCTGACGCTTTTTACGAACAGTTATTGATTGCGAACTTTTTTTAATGTTTTCTTTGAAAGAAACAAACGTATTTGTAGTATCCATTAAGGCTTTACGATTTTTTGCAATTTCGTTTACACTTTCATAGACTGACTCGACATCAAGGCCAGGACATTCTTCTTGGGTTTGGTCCCCTTCTTGATCCATTACTTCATTTTCTTCATAAATGATATTGGCCCATTCAGGAGCCTGTAAATTTTCTGGTGTTGACACAAGTTCATTTTCAGTAAATTCTTCCAGTGGTTGCTCTTCTTGTTCCTCAGTTTCCAACCAGTCATCATTTTCTATTTCACTACCCCTTATTCTAATAGGTGATGCGGTACGCACAGATTTTCTTGAACGTACTATAGAGTTCGATCTTTGCAATTCTATTGTTAAAGAAGAACTACGTCCACGTACAGGCGAATTGCTTTTAGCAGAAGCGCGCGAACTTCTAGAAGCTCTATTTGTTGCGGGTTCAGGAGTAAGCACATACTCCTTAAGAACATGCAAAATATCTGCCCCGGGTTGGACAGTTTGTATAAGCTGTAAGAAACTTTCTAATGCCCAATTATAACATTTTTTTCGTAAAGCAATTTCCATTTCATGCTTCTGCAGGAGCTCTGCCTTTAACTGAACAATTTCATTATAGTATAACTTTATGTTTAAGCGCATTGTCTGCACTTGCTCAATTAGTTCTTTGTTAAGGGTTCGATAGTGATTCATTTTGATGACTTTTTTGTTTTACAGAAAGATGTTTATGGCTAGAAAATTAAAAAATTTCACTGACAAGACGCTTGTTTACTACTTTTTCAAAATGAAGGAAGAAGTTAAAAGAACAGTGTTATTATTTTGAACTGCATTATCATACCTACAGGGCTGTATTATTAAGCTCCAATGACACTCTTACATATGGCAGCACTGATAGTGATATTTATCTCCTTTATGTTTTCTTCCTAAATTTTAGTGTAACCAGACTCTTAGGATCCCTGTAATCTGGTGAAATTACTGGGGTTGTTTGACCCATAAATTTTCAAAAAGACATTTTATATGTATATTCATTTCGTACAAAAATATATGATCGAGAGTAGTAAGAATTAGTGATTGGACTTTTTTTAGGTTAATAGCACAATACCACAACACCAAATCAAACCTCTCATTTGCATCATATATTAAAAAAATGTTTTAAAAGAAATAGTTCCACCAGGAAAATCAGTCACAATTACTTTAAAAAAATTGTCTATATAAAGAAGATTATTTTTTTGAAACAGGGGTGACAGGGGCTTATTTGACAGGTGTCTAGCACTAAAATAAACTGTTTCAAAATGTATTATAAGGGTTTTGTAAAATAAAATGGTGCAAGATACATTCTAATAGGTTTGTTCTTTTTTTTTAAGAGATAAACATTTGGTATACTGGTTTGGTATACGTACACACCCATAACGACGATTTTGACTATCCCAAATTCGATCATTTTATTACTCTTAGGGCACTGCTACACGTTCAATAAATATCGTGATATTTCTAGTATCACGATATTTATTGAACGTGTAGCATGCAATATTGACGGATCGCGATCCATATCGCAGAATGGCCTAAAATATGAAATCCAAAATCCGGATCGCGGATTTCGTGATAAATATTGAACGTGTAGCCTTTTCATGATATTAAATCATGATATTTCAGTAAAAAGTGTCAAATAAAATAAATAAAGAAAAATAAGCAGTGGAAAAAATTAAACAAATGAAAAGTAAAGCAATTGACATAATTTGTGTTAAGTTTATTGTAATAAAGGGTAATGGCAGAAGACAGTAAAAGCGATTGTGTTCTGCCGGTGGAATCGGAATTAAACCGCACAGCACAAAAATAACGTAAATACTGACGTGATAAATATTGAACATGTAGCATACGAGCGTGATCCATCAATCCACTTAAATGGATCGCGATCCAAATATCACAATATATATTGAACGTGTAGCAGTGCCCTTAAGTATGGTAGCTTCAATAATATCTTGTTTGACAGTTTTCTTTGACATTTTTCTTTGACGAATGAATTTTGCGAATTTTCACTTCGTTGTGCTTCGTTGTTCAAATAAGATGTTTGTTAAAAATTACAGTGAAAACGCGTAAATGTTTAATTTGTTTAATTTAAATAGAAAATTATTAAACAAAAATGGAATAAATATTTTAAAATGTTATTTCATACAATTAAAAACAAAAAAATTAAATTGCTAAATAAGGAAAAGTCCAACGAGAAAAGTGTAATGAGCGTGAGATTTTTGTTCAAACGCCTAAAAAATATTTGGGGCTCAAAAAAAGTTGATTTTTATTCCCAGAAATATTGAAAATATAAATAAAAATGCTTTCTAAAAATAAATGAATTATTTTAAGACTTAAGATAAACTTAAACTTTTGTTTGCTATTAAAAAAAAACACTTAAAAACTTTCCTTATTTCTAAATTTTCTTATTTGCACTTTGCTTGATAGCTACTCTTGCAGCAATTTTGTGTTTTTTATCTTCGTTTATGACAACAGTTTTTTTTTTTAAATTAATTTTTTAATAGTAATTTTTTGAAGTTTAATAATATTACTTTGTTGGTTTAAAAAGTGTGTTTTTAATATGCTATAAATTATTCTTGCAGCATTGTTTTTAAAGACGAAAAATAATAATACAAAATACCAAAAAAACTATTGTGCGTTTTATATCACACAAACATAAATATTGTTGTTCGTCATCATATTCTTCATCTTTTTCAAAATTTTGATAATCATTATTTGAAATTAACATCAACTAAAAAAATTTTCAAGGTAAGTTTCTTTTTATACACTTGTTCACTTTTTTGTTCGTTTCTTTAAGATCTAACTAACAATACTTTGTAAGAACTGTAAAATTTATTGTCCAAAATGCATACTCTTGCATGTTAGTATGTAAAAATTTAATAATTTTTGAAGGCAAAAATGTATTTAAATGACCCATATTTGGGCAAATCATTACCTTTTATATATACATACATATATTTGTGAACATATGTAGATTCGAGATATAAATATATGCATACAAATGAATGTATTTATTATTATTTTATTTTTTTTTTAAGCAATGCTTAAAATGCTTTCCTAACTTTTTTGACAGCCAATTCTGAAAGAATAAGGAAACATTTTGAAAAGACTAGGTAATAATCGGAACAGTTACAGCTAAAAATGCTTACACATTCTTTCAGAGTGAGGGCGGGTTATGTTAAAAAGGCTGATTATTTTAAAATTTAAAGCATTAGGTTGGTGGCATAAAACTCCAAACTTGTGCAAAAACTTGTCGAGAGAGATAGGGCGAATTTACTGCAATCAACTCGGAAAGTGATTTTAAGTCGATCGGTACAATTTACATACAATATTTTGGTGCTATCTTCCAAACGCTATCTTCTAAGACGTATGTGGAGTAGGTTTCAAAACCCATTAATCATCTTTGCAGCGCAAAGAAATTTTTTTTTTCTCAAAATTTTTAATATGTTTATGAAGTTTGACAATTGCTAATAAAAAAAATGAGAAAGTATCAGCTTTCGATTATCTACCAAAGTAAGGCAATCTTATTCCATTATTGTATAATTGTAGGTACCGTGAAATAACTCCCAAATGAAATAACTCCCAATGGAAAAAATGAAATAACTCCCAAATGAAATAACTCCCAACGAAAATGAAATAACTCCCAATCGAAAAAAATGAAATAACTCCCAACGGTAAAAATGAAATAACTCCCAATGTTTGGGAGTTATTTCATAAAAGTCACAAAAAAGTGAAATAACTCCCAAATGAAATAACTCCCAACAAAAATGAAATAACCCCCAATTACAAAAATAAATAATTGTTTTATGAAATAAGTCCCAACGGAAATGAAATAACTCCCAACAATAATGAAATAACTCCCAACGAAAATGAAATAACTCCCAACGAAAACGAAATAACTCCCAATTAAAATATATATAATGCGAAAACCTTTTGTATCCATAAATAAGATGTTACTAACGTAAAATTATTTTCTAAACAAACAAACCAAATGACTGCCGGCCTCCGTCGGGACGCAGGATAAGTTAACTCTCGTGGATCGAACCGCCGGTTTCGTTACAGCTTTAGGACAGGCGCGTGGACTTGAGGCACCTTTTTGGTTAAATAATTTTTTAGTAAAAAGAGTTATTTAGATAGCCGGCCTTTGGCCGGGCGCAAGGAAAGAAACATCCAGTGGACTCGATCCACCGGCTTCGCAGTAGCCTTCAGCCGGGCAATGGACTTTAAGCTCTACTGCTTTTCATATAAAGCTTCGCCAAATAAAATATGAATTTAATGACACTTTAGTCATGAAGCTGCAAATACTTCCGATGCACTACAGTTTAAAGTATATTCCCCGACCGAAGGCTACTGCGAAGCCGGCGGATCGAATCTACTGGAGTTTTTTTCCTTGCGCCCGGCCGAAGGCCGGCTATATATGCCAGCTTCGTTACAGCTTTAGGACAGGCGCGTGGACTTTAAGCACCTTTTTGGTTAAATAATTTTTTTAATAAAAAGGAGTGATTTAGATAGCCGGCCTTCGGCCGGGCGCAAGAAAAAAAAACTCCAGTGCATTCGATCCGCCGGCTTCGCAGTAGCCTTCGGCCGGGCAATGGACTTTAAGCTCTATTGCTTTCCATATAAAGCTTCGCCAAATAAAACATGAATTGAACATGAATTTTATGACACTTTAGTTATGAAGCTGCAAATACTTCCGATGCACTACAGTTTAAAGTATATTCCCCGGCCGAAGGCTACTGCGAAGCCGGCGGATCGAATCTACTGGAGTTTTTTTCCTTGCGCCCGGCCGAAGGCCGGCTATATATGCCAGCTTCGTTACAGCTTTAGGACAGGCGCGTGGACTTTAGGCACCTTTTTGGTTAAATAATTTTTTTAATAAAAAGGAGTGATTCAGATAGCCGGCCTTCGGCCGGGCGCAAGGAAAAAAAACTCCAGTCCATTCGATCCGCCGGCTTCGCAGTAGCCTTCGGCCGGGCAATGGACTTTAATATAAAGCTTCGCCAAATAAAACATGAATTTTATGACACTTTAGTTATGAAGCTGCAAATACTTCCGATGCACTACAGTTTAAAGTATATTCCCCGGCCGAAGGCTACTGCGAAGCCGGCGGATCGAATGAACTGGAGTTTTTTTCCTTGCGCCCGGCCGAAGGCTGGCTATATATGCCAGCTTCGTTACAGCTTTAGGGCAGGCGCGTGGACTTTAAGCACCTTTTTGGTTAAATAATTTTTTTATTAAAAGGGAGTGATTTAGATAGCCGGCCTTCGGCCGGGCGCAAGGAAAAAAAACTCCAGTCCATTCGATCCGCCGGCTTCGCAGTAGCCTTCGGCTGGGCAATGGACTTTAAGCTCTACTGCTTTCCATATAAAGCTTCCCCAAATAAAACATGAATTTTATGACACTTTAGTTATGAAGCTGCAAATACTTCCGATGTACTACAGTTTAAAGTATATTCCCCGGCCGAAGGCTACTGCGAAGCCGGCGGATCGAATCCACTGGAGTTTTTTTTTCTTGCGCCCGGCCGAAGGCCGGCTATATACCCACGGTTTTAAAACCCCAAAACTTTTAAATAAATGTCACCTTTTATACTAGCGTGGTTAAATTTTTTTAAATGCTCTGGTATATACACTTGCTTTTAGTAAAATGAAATAACTCCCAATAAAAATGAAATAACTCCCAACAAAAATGAAACAGCTCCCAATAAAAATGAAATAACTCCCAATAAAAATGAAATAACTCCCAATGATAGAAAATGAAATAACTCCCAACAAGAATGAAATAACTCCCAACACTTCGAAAAAATGAAATAACTCCCAACAAAATTTCATTGGGATTTATTTCATTTGGGAGTTATTTCATTATGAAATAACTCCCACTGAAAAATAATGAAATAACTCCCAACGCATTGGGAGTTATTTCATTATGAAATAACTCCCAATTTGTATGGAAAAAAATTGGGAGTTATTTCATTTTTTCATTGGGAGTTATTTCATTTGGGAGTTATTTCACGGTACCATAATTGTACATCTTCCATACTGTCGAATAAACAAAAATAATTTTTATAAAAAACAGTTTTTTAGAAAATATTTTTTTGACAGTTTTACCTTATTGAACGTCTTAAAGAGACAAATTCATACCTCGATAAACGTCAAACTTATTATATAAACAAACCAGTATTAGGGTTTTGCATTTGTCTAGGCATGAATTTGTCTCGCCAAGACGTGCAATAGGTACCTATAAGGTAATACTTTTTTCATAAAAATAGTTTTTCATAATAATTATTTTTGTTTATTCGACAGTATGGAATTTTCGTATCTTATCCACATACAAATACATATGTATATGAATATGAATGTATGTATAAAATGCTTTCTCTATTAATATAAAATGTGTGTGAAGATAAATACGTATTTAACTAGCAGAGACAAAAACCAACAATTTTAGCAGAGTCAAATTTTAAGTTAACATAGTAATGTTACGCACTTAACAGTGTTCATTTTCAATATCCACTTAATTAAGCAGGTCAGTACAGGGAAGAAAAACCTAGTTCCTAGACCTAACCATATGAAAATCGTGCTCCAAAGGTTCCTTATTGTGTTTTTTATGAAAAACTCTTCGCGCGATGAGCAACTAAAATGGCCAAAAATGGAATGGTACACATATATCACTATATAGGTATGGTGGTCCAAAGGGTCACTAATGGAGCACGCTTAGTGGGATGTCTGGAATAATCTTGGGAGTTAAGTAAAATAACTTTGAAAAAGTCATTTTACATGAAAAATTCTCGAGAAGATGAGTGGTCAAAAATGGCCAAAAATGAAATGGTACACATATACCACTACATAGGTATGGTGGTCCAAAGGGTCACTAATGGAGCACGCATAGTGGGATGTCTGGAATAATCTTGGAAGTTAAGTAAAATAACTTTGAAAAAAGTCATTTTACATGAAAAATTCTCGAGAAGATGAGTGGTCAAAAATGGCCAAAAATGAAATGGTACACATATACCACTATATAGGTATGGTGGTCCAAAGGGTCACTAATGGAGCACGCTTAGTGGGATGTCTGGAATAATCTTGGGAGTTAAGTAAAATAACTTTGAAAAAAGTCATTTTACATGAAAAATTCTCGAGAAGATGAGTGGTCAAAAATGGCCAAAAATGAAATGGTACACATATACCACTATATAGATATGGTGGTCCAAAGGGTCACTAATGGAGCACGCCTAGTGGGATGTCTGGAATAATCTTGGGAGTTAAGTAAAATAACTTTGAAAAAGTCATTTTACATGAAAAATTCTCGAGAAGATGAGTGGTCAAAAATGGCCAAAAATGAAATGGTACACATATACCACTATATAGGTATGGTGGTCCAAAGGGTCACTAATGGAGCACGCTTAGTGGGATGTCTGGAATAATCTTGGGAGTTAAGTAAAATAACTTTGAAAAAAGTCATTTTACATAAAAAATTCTCGAGAAGATGAGTGGTCAAAAATGGCCAAAAATGAAATGGTACACATATACCACTATATAGGTATGGTGGTCAAAAGGGTCACTAATGGAGCACGCTTAGTGGGATGTCTGGAATAATCTTGGGAGTTAAGTAAAATAACTTTGAAAAAAGTCATTTTACATGAAAAATTCTCGAGAAGATGAGTGGTCAAAAATGGCCAAAAATGGAATGGTACACATATACCACTATATAGGTATGGTGGTCCAAAGGGTCACTAATGGCGCACGCTTAGTGGGATGTCTGGAATAATCTTGGGAGTTAAGTAAAATAACTTTGAAAAAAGTCATTTTACATGAAAAATTCTCGAGAAGATGAGTGGTCAAAAATGGCCAAAAATGAAATGGTACACATATACCACTATATAGGTATGGTGGTCCAAAGGGTCACTAATGGCGCACGCTTAGTGGGATGTCTGGAATAATCTTGGGAGTTAAGTAAAATAACTTTGAAAAAAGTCATTTTACATAAAAAATTCTCGAGAAGATGAGTGGTCAAAAATGGCCCAAAAATGAAATGGTACACATATACCACTATATAGGTATGGTGGTCCAAAGGGTCACTAATGGCGCACGCTTAGTGGGATGTCTGGAATAATCTTGGGAGTTAAGTAAAATAACTTTGAAAAAAGTCATTTTACATGAAAAATTCTCGAGAAGATGAGTGGTCAAAAATGGCCCAAAAATGAAATGGTACACATATACCACTATATAGGTATGGTGGTCCAAAGGGTCACTAATGGCGCACGCTTAGTGGGATGTCTGGAATAATCTTGGGAGTTAAGTAAAATAACTTTGAAAAAAGTCATTTTACATGAAAAATTCTCGAGAAGATGAGTGGTCAAAAATGGCCCAAAAATGAAATGGTACACATATACCACTATATAGGTATGGTGGTCCAAAGGGTCACTAATGGCGCACGCTTAGTGGGATGTCTGGAATAATCTTGGGAGTTAAGTAAAATAACTTTGAAAAAAGTAATTTTACATGAAAAATTCTCGAGAAGATGAGTGGTCAAAAATGGCCCAAAAATGAAATGGTACACATATACCACTATATAGGTATGGTGGTCCAAAGGGTCACTAATGGCGCACGCTTAGTGTTTTTTATCTTCGTTTATGACAACAGTTTTTTTTTTTAAATTAATTTTTTAATAGTAATTTTTTGAAGTTTAATAATATTACTTTGTTGGTTTAAAAAATGTGTTTTTAATATGCTATAAATTATTCTTGCAGCATTGTTTTTAAAGACGAAAAATAATAATACAGAATACCAAAAAAACTATTGTGCGTTTTATATCACACAAACATAAATATTGTTGTTCGTCATCATATTCTTCATCTTTTTCAAAATTTTGATAATCATTATTTGAAATTAACATCAACTAAAAAAATTTTCAAGGTAAGTTTCTTTTTAAACACTTGTTCACTTTTTTGTTTGTTTCTTTAAGATCTAACAATACTTTGTAAGAACTGTAAAATTTATTGTCCAAAATGCATTCTCTTGCATGTTAGTATGTTAAAATTTTATGATTTTTGAAGGCAAAATGTATTTAAATGACCCATATTTGGGCAAATAATTACCTTTATATATACATATATTTGTGAACATATGTAGATTCGAGATATAAATATATGCATACAAATGAATGTATAAAAAGCAATGCTTAAAATGCTTTCCTAACTTTTTTGACAGCCAATTCTGAAAGAATAAGGGAACATTTTGTAAAGACTAGGTAATAGTCGGAACAGTTACAGCTAAAAATGCTTATACATTCTTCCGAAGTGAGGGCGGGTTATGTTAAAAAGGCTGATTATTTTAAAATTTAAAACATTAGGTTGGTGGCATAAAACTCCAAACTTGTGTAAAAACTTGTCGAGAGAGATAGGGCGAATTTACTGTAATCAACTCGGAAAGTGATTTTAAGTCGATCGGTACAATTTAAAGTGGGTCTAGGACTTCATACAATATTTTGGGGCCATTTTCCAAACGCTATCTTCTAAGACGTATGTGATGTAGGTTTCAACAGCCATTAATCATGATGTAAATATTATATGTGATTGCAGCGCAAAGAAATTTTTTTTTTCTCAAAATTTTTAAAATGTATCAGCTCTCGATTAGCTACCAAAGTAAGGCAATCTTATTCCATTATGGTATAATTGTACATCTTCTATACCTACTGTCGAATAAACAAAAATAATTTTTATAAAAAACAGTTTTTTAGAAAATATTTTTTTGACAGTTTTACCTTATTGAACGTCTTAAAGAGACAAATTCATTTCTCGATAAACGTCAAACTCATTATATAAACAAACTAGTATTAGGGCTTTGCATTTGTCTAGGCACGAATTTGTCTCGCCAAGACGTGCAATAGGTACCTATAAGGTAATAATTATAAAAATAGTTTTTCATAATAATTATTTTTGTTTATTTGACAGTATGGAATTTTCGTATCTTATCCGCATACATATACATATGTAGGTATATGAATATGAATGTAGGTATAAAATGCTTTCTCTATTGATATAAATGATTTGGTTCTATAAAGATAAGATAGTAATGAATTGATTAGGTAAAAAAGACTTGGTTAGTTAATTTTCTTACTTATACCTACATATGTACATATATTCAATAAAGCAAAAATAAATATCGCAACCTTAAATGCAAACGGAAAATAAGACAATAAAGCAAGCATTTCATCCCTTTAGATTTCTTTATTAAAGTGTCCGTTTTTAAGCTTACGTTTCTAAAATTTTTTTTGTGACCTTATGCACATTAAAAAAACGTTATTTTTGCCTGTATAACATTTTAGAACTTCACTAAAGCCATATTGCATTTTTATACCTTCATCCATTATAATTTATATATTACCATTATAATATATAATTTAATTTGTAGTTAACATTTCAGTAAATGTTAAAGAAAGCCTAAAAACCATTTTTGTAAATGTTCACACGAGTCCTTAAACGATTTTTTTACTTAAATTAAAATTTTTTAAATTCTTTTTAACATTAAAAAAACGCAGCATAAAAAAGAAGCTCCAACACTATATGCTATATAAATTTTATTTGTTTCTTCCCGATTTCACTATTATACTTTTGATGACATTGATCTTTAATTACTTTTCCAACCTTAAATAACTTATTGATTGTTGGACTTTAGAACAACTAACACCAAGTCTCAAATATACATATGGTGAATTCACAAGGTCTTGTGAAATCATATATTGTAAAATAATACAACCAAAAAATATGACCGTTGTGAACAACTCTTCGTATATTTGTAGGTGTCGTATTTAAAATCTAAATCAGCTGATACGACCAAACGATAGAAAAACAAACACATATTTATGTACATAAATCTGGTGCTGCTCTTGGCTTAACTTAATAATTTGTAGAAATTAGACCCATGAAAACACAAAATAGTCTATATCTAACCTGGTTAGAATCTCTAAAATCCATTAAAATAAGCAAAGTTTTAGTGAAAAATCACAAGAATTTTGTTATTTTTTACGTAAACAAAAAACAGCTGATGTGTCAGAGAGCAGTGCCGGCTATTTTTGCCGGCGGAGGCGGCTTAAGGAATCTTCTTTGGCGGTTTTGCCTAAGTTTTTAGTATAGACGTTTTTAACGGATGCGAGTGCTAGCGGCTCTAAAAATAAATTAAAAAACTCGCCGTTTCGTTTTAGGCGCTTGGCGCATGACTTTGTATATAATACGACATCACAATAAACATATCAAACAAAGTTGTATTGTTTCACAACAAGTTTCGTATGAAAAGCAACAACAAAATTTTTATGCTATTGTGAAATTATATGACAATAATACAATATGCTATTGTATCGTACCTTGTGAATTCGCCAATAATTTCTTAAATATAAATAAAATATCCAAAAATACAAACAAAAAATTACAAAAAAAGTAGAAAAGCCTGTAATTTAATAAAAAAAAAATGTTTTTAATTGAAATATAAACTTCTGAAATTGGATTAAAAAAATTTCAAATTTTATTAGAATTTGCCGAAATTAAATTAGAAAGTTGTAAAGTTAAATAAGAAATTTCTGACAAACAATAACAAATTTCAAAAACTAAATTTGAAATTTCTAAAATACAATTGGCGAATTCACAAGGTACGATACAATAGCATATTGTATTATTGTCATATAATTTCACAATAGCATAAAAATTTTGTTGTTGCTTTTCATACGAAACTTGTTGTGAAACAATACAACTTTGTTTGATATGTTTATTGTGATGTCGTATTATATACAAAGTCATGCGCCAAGCGCCTAAAACGAAACGGCGAGTTTTTTAATTTATTTTTAGAGCCGCTATCACTCGCATCCGTTAAAAACGTCTATACTAAAAACTTAGGCAAAACCGCCAAAGAAGATTCCTTAAGCCGCCTCCGCCGGCAAAAATAGCCGGCACTGCTCTCTGACACATCAGCTGTTTTTTGTTTACGTAAAAAATAACAAAATTCTTGTGATTTTTTACTAAAACTTTGCTTATTTTAATGGATTTTAGAGATTCTAACCAGGTTAGATATAGACTATTTTGTGTTTTCATGGGTCTAATTTCTACAAATTATTAAGTTAAGCCAAGAGCAGCACCAGATTTATGTACATAAATATGTGTTTGTTTTTCTATCGTTTGGTCGTATCAGCTGATTTAGATTTTAAATACGACACCTACAAATATACGAAGAGTTGTTCACAACGGTCATATTTTTTGGTTGTATTATTTTACAATATATGATTTCACAAGACCTTGTGAATTCACCAAATATATAGTTCTAAAATACGATTGGAAATTGTGTAAAAGTCACACTTTTTAAATCAAATGCTTAGGGTTTAAAAATTATGTGAAGACACCTTATACAAAACAACATCAAACATATAAATCACACGCTATCAAATAAATGCATAAAAGCAAAATTTAGTCAACACCGTCATATGTCATTTGTTTAAATTAGTAAATAAACTTTATGTGGGTCATTTGAAAATTAAAACAAAACTGAATCAACATAAAATCATCAAGTGTCTAATGATGTGTTTTTTTTTTTGCTAAAAGTATGCAAAAGAGTTTAATAAGCAAAAAGTGCAGAAAATGCAAAGGTATTTACTAAAGAATGTATTTAAAAGAAAAATATAATAAAAAAAAAATGAACTATATTGCAGGAAAAAGCATAATAGGATTAACTGTATCAAATTACTTTGCAATGACAACAATTCATTTTATGTTAATGTTTACCAATGCAGGAAGTCAAAAAGTGCTTATTTAGTTATTAGTAATTTTTGCTCAGATCGTTTAGTTTTTTAGTTAAGTTTTATGCGGTTTAAGATATGGCACAAATTTTTGATATTTTTATAGTACAATATTGATGCTTTTAAAACATAGAGGACTGCGACTTTACGACTGCAACCTTTTTGACACTTCTTAAAGTAAAATTTTAAATTGAAAAAATAAAGCCTAAAACATGGTAAAATAACTCATCAGGTCGTAGCAACATAGAAAATATAATATTTTTCTCTCTTACTTTTTTTATATATGGGAAGGAGGGAGCACCCCCACACTACTCTAAACTAATTGATTTTCCATTAAATTGGTTTTTAAGCGCGCTGTATGGCAAGTTGTACAGTTCAGTTAGGGCGTCCGAAAATAAAAAAATAATGTTCTAATTTTAAAAGCGGATGCAGTTTTGTTTTACAGACTTTATTCTGCATCCTTGCTTAAAATTTAAAGACTTTCAGACAGCTCATAAAGCATTCAGCAAAAAATTTCTGAACAAAATTTCTTTGGGCCGTTATTTTTCTCTCTCTTTATTATGACTATTTTCATTTGAAGGATATGTGGGAAGGTCAAGAATCCTTGGAGTTTATGTGCTTAAATTTTAGGCCTGATTATATTTTTGTGAATACATACATACTTAACAAAACTAACCTTGATCATGACAGCTATTTTCAAAATTCGTTTGTTGTGCTATTTACCATAAGGCAAGCAAGTTTTGTTTTTACATACAAATATTAATAAAACTTTACTCTCCCCAAACAATTCATTTATGTAAATTATATAGGCCTTAGTTCATTATAAAATTAAATAGTCAAAACTATCTATTTTGGAAATTTTGAGTATGACCCCATACTAAGTATATGATTTACTACAAAATTAATACAAACTAAAAAGTATATTTATAGCAAATATAAATAAGCAGGAGGTAGAAATTGTGCTAGAACATTGGAACAAAAATCACCATTAAGTAAATTAAAAGATTAAAATACTGGCATTTTTATTTGTCATTAAATTTAAAAGCAATTATTACAATGATTAAAAATTACAAAGTACAATCTAAATAAAAGGGCACACCTTTGATTTTTTAGCAAAAACTAGCCTAAAGCAAAGTTTTTTTTTTAAATAAAGACTAAGCAGTTCTAAATTGTATTGACTAAGGTGGAGTTTTTCTAGTAAAATTAAAAACAAACATAAAGTTTTTATTTAATTTTAATTACAACTCAGTTAAATAGATATACAACTATATATTGCAAATAGAAATTACAAAAAGAACAAAAATGTAGGTCTGTCATTCTAAAAATAAAAGAATTGAAACATACGAAAAAGCATAATAAAATGACACGGCAAAATCTATACATATGCACATACATACATACATATGTACATATAAATGTAATATTTGTGATTTTCTAATACAACTTAAATCAAAATTTTTATTTCCATTAACGTTCTACTTATTTTTTTTAATGTTTAACTCAAAAGCTAAATGAATCATTAACAATATCAGAGGTGTAAAAGAACTTTGCAAACTTTTTCCAACTAACAACCCCAAGGTGTATTTATACAAGGTGGTGTTACTGCGTCAGCTGATAATAGTTTACTTTAAGTCTAACACCTAACTAAGGGTTTTATCTTTGGGTTTACAATATAAAAATTCTATATGGTTGTTGGTGTTGTATTTATAGGAGTTACGAAACCGCCTCGGTAATCTCAAAGTGCACAACTCCACCATTGTTATCATTGTTGTTGTTTGAGATTTTCAATATTTTTTTTTGTTAAGCCAGTTATCGCTCCTAGCAATGGATATTATAACGCAACAACTGGACAGTAACAAAGGTAATGCAAAATCGATTCGATGTCCTGCAATCGCTGTTTTCCTTTCCTTTAATTCTGCTTTCGGTTTAATGAGAAGGTTTTGTTTCCTCAGGAGACCTGCCTATTATTTTCTAAATTTAATCGCCAAATTATTCACCCGTCCGTTTGACCTGCATGTACCCCGTACTAAGTAAAACTTTCATGGATTGTTTGGACCTCCGTCTTCCCTGTATAACCCTTGATTGTCTTTAAAATGTATTGATGGTTAGATTTATAACCCCAATCTCTCTTTCCCCGTTGCCTGTAGGCGTTTTGCCGCAAGCTCCGCCTCATAGAATACACGGGCTTCAATATGTTGCAGTGGTTCTTATTGCCTGCTTATTTTGAGAAAATATTTACGTTGGACCTTTTCTAAGATTTATTGTTTCTCTTCCTGTCCACCATACCACCGAAGCGTAGCTTAGTAATGGTCTTTTAAGGATTCTTTATGCTAATGTGCCATTTTTGAACAAAGACGCCATTTTGGTGGAAAGCTCTTCTGCCTTGTGCCCAACATCGTTGAGCTTGTACTGTTTTTTCCCCCAAGTGTTTTTTGCTTCCAGTTTATGTTTTGATCCAAAATTACTCCCAGCACTAAAATTCTTCCAAATGTCACAATTTCTTAAGCCATTGAACAAGGCTAATCATAGAAGAAGAAATTTTAGTTTTGTTTGGGTTGACTCTAATCCCCTTCGGTTAAGCCCAGTTACCCGCAATATTTATAACTTATTCCGTTCTTTTACAAAGCTGATCGAAATTTTGAAATCTGGTGCTGCTAACTAGCATGATTTTCTGCCGCGGCAAAGTCTCTTAGCCTCATTGCGATGTCGAATGCTTCCTCGTAGAGGCTAAACTTCCTGACTATTAGTCCAAGATGTTTTCTCTTCCTATTTTTACGTTTAAATCTACCAGAATAATTTTAATTTATTGGCCGCAGCAGCGGTCTTCTTGGTTTAAGATAATCCGTACTCTACGTACTTTTGATGTCGCTACGACTTGATTTAAATAGAAATAACTTGGTTTATTTTTTGTTTGTGGACAATTCCACCTTAAGCGATAAAATTTGAACAATTTTTTTTTTATTTTTAACAAAAGTCAATCAATTTACTTTTTTATGTCAATGTTAGACGAATAAATCAACAGATTCCCAATTTATTTTTACCAATTTAACAACAGCTTAAAAGAATTAGATAAAAAAATATTATTTAAATTGATGTCATTTAAGTTAAAATTGTTTTTTGGTGATAATTAAGTACTAAATTAAATTTGAAACACCTCAAACACCTAAATATTTTACAAAATATGATTTAAAAAACGAAATTCTTAGAAGCTTAATTTAAAAAATTTCCAAAGTCACATCCGTCACGGCCTTCTAGTGGTTATTCATTATCGTTATCGTTGCGGTTATCGTTCTTGGGAATTTTTAAATGTTCACAAATCTAAAGCTTTAAAAAAAATCCAATAAAATTGTCACACCCGTCACCATTGAATTGGCCATTCATTTATTACTTGATCTTAAGTTAAATTCTCCTTATAGTGTATTCAGATCTAAAATTCTTCAGATTTTTTACATTAAGCGTATTACGCATAGAGCATACTTTTCGCCTTATTTATGTAAATACATTAAAATCGCCAGCTTAGTCATCACTTAATACCACGCTTGCCAGATTGCGCCTAATCAAAGTAAACTCTATTTTTATCTCAAGAATTTTCACCTCTAAATAACTTTTTTAAAAATATTTAACGGTTTAGTTTTAAATTTGCAAAAAACCCCTTTAATTTGTATGTCACATTTATTCTTATTTATTTTTATTAATTAATTAATAAAATAACTTTTCAATGACTCATAAACGCGGTTTTTTACTCTTAATAGTTTTATATTGTTGTGGCTCATAAATTACAGTTTAAATACCCGGCATATATTACATTCATCATCCATCAACAACAATAATATCACCATCACTTACTTTAAAATCAACATTATTGTCATCATATTATATAATAAGATAAACATTTACAAAAAATATTTTACAACAATTCAACGTAGCCACTCTTTGCCATTGTACCATTTAAATAATAAAGTTTTTTTTTCTAATTTATTTAGTTCTTAAATCGTATATAAACGCTTCCATATAAACGAATCACACGTACATTAAAAACCACAGTGCAACTTGAGTTGGCGTAATCACTTTTAATATTGAAAAAATGAGCAAAAAAAGCTTAACAATTAAGGTCTAATTTACTTGTTCTACTATAAATTTACTTTATTTAGTAGTTGTAAAAACTAAGCAACAACAAAAAAATACAACTAACACAAATAAACAAGAATGCATTCATACAATTAAACTATTGCAATCGTATACGCATTTGTAATTATATCTTAAACAAGTGCTTCTTGTCAAGGATTATTTTACAAACATTATTTACATACATATAAGAGTAAAAAATGCATTAAGGGGGAATTAATTTATGACAAGTTAACAAACAAAATATGGAAATAAATAGATATATAGTTTTTCTATGCAGATGTTATAATTTTTTTATATTACTAATTTACGTAATTATTAAGCTAAATTAGTTGATACTCCCGGAAAATTATTACAGTAACTGACTGTTATTTATGCCAGAAATATTCCCTAAAATTATTTTCAAATTAAGAAACATTTATATTGTAGTACAATAAATTTTTTAACTGATTTGGACAGTAATCATTCACAAAAACGACTACCCAAAAAATACCGATTTTCAGTTGGAGTCAAACTAACATTTAACTTTGTTGGTTTTTTCTCTGAATATTTTTGTTTAACAGTAAAGTTGTAAAATTAGCAACAAAATTGGTTATTGATTTTATTTTTCGTCGCTTTGTTTCAACACATTATGTTCAATAAACTTTGTTCTAATTTGCAAAAAAGAAACTCCGTTTGCATTTCTGGATAGCATGTAAGATAAATACGTGATGTTTAAACTCAAGAACACTTCTACCGTTCAAAGAGTACTGCTAATGAAAAAAAGTATCTGGTGTCAAAAATACTTTTTACTTGGCTAGTGTTGGTAAAAATAATTACATAATTGGTTTTTTAAAAAAGTCTTGTTTTATTAATATTACCTAAAACATTAGTTTATTCTTAGCAAAAACAAATTAAATTCAAATAAACTAAAGTCAGAATAATAAAAAGCAAAACAAAACTTGGCGAATTATGTTTTTTTTTCATATTTCCTTAAGTTATTCTGTATTGCTATTAAAAACGAACGAAAAATTCGTTAATTTTATAATTTCCTGCTAGTAATTTTTTAGAGTTTGAATTTGAATGATATCCAGTTGTTTTAAGTTACATTAAATAAATTTTAAAGTGTAAAAGTCTAATTTTTAGTGTAAAATATTTAAAATTATTAATAATTAAAAAAAAATATTGCTTAAATATAACACTGGAAAAAAACTTTCAGGCAACTAAAATATACTTTTTAAAAGTATTTAATCCTTTTAATCGAAAATTGACACCAGTTTTCAAATTTATTTTTTTAAAGGAAAATGTACACAGACAAAAATAAAAGTAATTTTCAATTAAAAAAATTTGTGATATTAATTAAACGTTTGATTAGTTGATTAAGCTTTACAAATAAAATTAAAACTGTATTAGTAGTTTAATTAACGTTTGTTCACATTAAAAATTGTTTGCTTACAACTAAAAATTTAATTCAAATTGTTAAGAATATTAACCTAAATTTAAATTTTTTTTATAATTTATTTGTGTATTAGGGCTAATTAACAAGTACAATTTGATTTAGTGACGATTTGCCACAGCCAAACCCAAACTCTATTCACTAAAACAATTAGACAGTCTGTTTTTAAAGTGTTAATATGTATAATATTTTTTTACCTTAATATTAAAAAACTCGGTATAAAAAATTAAAAACAAAAACAAACATCAGAAAGGGGAAAAAGAGGAGAAAAAAACTAAAAAAGAAAATTGATTAAACAAAAAAACCAAAACTTAAATATATGTCTCCCAGCCTATTTTAAACCCGGGAGCTTCGGATTTCCAGGTTAAATATTTTATTAGGGCATATAGATTTTGAATTTAATACAGTAAAATTTTTGAATTATTGCGTTAAGTGTAAAAAAGGAAATAATTTTCCTGAGAAGTGACTTTACATAACTGATTTCGCAAAACTATTAACATATTTATTAAATTTTTAAAGAGCAGAAAATCAAAATTTAGAAATAAAATTGCCTGTACACTTTTCTTTTTCCTACAGTTTAAGAGTCAAAAATAAAAATTAAAAGTAAAAAAACACTAAATTACACTGAGAACACCAAGAACCCAAAAGGCATATGTGAGGTCTTCAGGTCCAGCAAGTTCAACCTTACCTTACAGTTAAATCGAAATATTTTTTACCAAAAATTCTACCAAAAGAAGCCAACATTTTCTTAGATTTATAGCTAGAATAAAAAAAAATATTACATGTTTGTATTTCTAGATGACTCATGATCTGAATGAATTCAAGGTGTTAGAGGAATTTATTTATTGAACAACAACATTTATTTCTACTTAAGTATATTTTATGTAAATTTTATGTAAACAATAAAAACAAAGGCCAAGTTTAATTTTTTTATTTTCAATCTGACTACTGTTTGTTTATTATTATGCTAGAAGACAGAAAGAGAGCGAAAACGAGAGAGATAATTGCCAAAAATAAGTATTGCTAAGTCAAAATAAAAGAATATTCAAAAATCCAGAAAACCTCTAAAATTATACTAACTTAAAAGCAAAATACCCCAAAATAAACAATTCGGTTCTACTGTGATATTTCCAAACATGGTCGACATATTTTACAGAACAAAGCTTTAAAACAAAAACTTCAAGTTATAAATCCAGGTGGTACATTAAATATGTTTAGCAAATATTTTAAACAAAAAAAAGTTAACTTATTAAATGATTTGGTCGTATACGCCTAATTTTTAGAATTTGTCCTCAATTTTTGGTGCATGGCATAATAAATTATAAGGTTTCGTATATGATAAAGATTTCTTTGTAGACCGGTGTGATTAAAACCCATCAAAAAGAATTATAAAGTGACGTCATCCATTCGAATTGATTTAACGTAAAATTATGTGTTTTGACTTATAGCACTCTTGAAGTGCGTACATAAATATGTGTTTTTTTGTAAATATAAAGTAAACTTTTAACCAGTTTTTTTCGTTTCTTGTAAACAGACAATAAACTTGCGGTTTTTAAAACTGACAAAAAAATGTTATTCATGTCATAAAATGTCAGTTTGATTAATACTTTTCTTTGCACTTTTTTACATCCTTACTTAATATTTGTCACATTAGTTTTAAATTTAAAATGTGCATTTTGTTTTTTTTAACAAATAAAATTTTTAATTTCGAATCAGTCACCAACAACGATTTCAAAAAAATTACGTGTTTGCGGTAGGGGGTTTCTTTTGACGTAATATGTAGGTATTTTCAAATTATAATGAGTCATTTTTAGTGCCATCGTGATTGTAAGTTATTTTGAATTAAATAAATAAATGTTAAAATTTAAAAAAAAAATTTATTGAAAACAAGTTTTAAAAATGTATTAGGCAGCGCTTTATCTTACATACCATTCACAAATTACAAACTTACAAAACTTTATGACCGATAACCACTAAAACTGTGCTGTAATAGTTTTTTTATTTACCTGTAAGTAAGAGTCGTTAATCTAAGCTATTTATTGACCGATTTTTCGGATATTTAGTTTTAACGCTAATTAAGGATTATTTTAAAGTTCGATAATATATAACAAATAAAAAATGTTTTCAGCTTTATCAGTTATGGATACCTAGAGAAAATAATAATAATAATTTTTTTTTTAGCTTATTCTATGGTTTAGCTATGCTTTCGGCTTATTCCGGTAGTTTTGGAAACATAAAATATTATGATTACAGGATTACATTACAGGATTTAAATTATACAGTAGAAGTGTTTAAATTACAAGTACTGAAAATTTTATTTGACAAATAAAATTGAGTTGCGATAATTTAAAAATTTCAATAATTAAAACATTTTAAAAAATTATGGCCATGGTAGCCAAGGCTTAATAATCTATATATTATGTTTATATTATATAATTTTAATATTAAGTAAATAAATAAATTAATAAAAAACTGCAAAAATTAACGTTAAAAAAATAGTTTTGGTGTAATAAATTAAAACGTTTTTAGGTGCCTGGTGAGCGGCGCGCAAAGGCTTGAAGGACTGTGTAAACCAGTGGTATGTAACAAATACTTTTACATTTGTTTTCGTATATGTGCAGATAAGCTTCATGATGACTGCAGTGTATTCTATACAAAGTCTCAGCAGCCGAATTGCCTTGTCCTCTCAAATTAAAAATTCTTAGGTCGACATGTTTTAATGATATTTAGGCGGAGATCAAGGCAATAACCGCAATCCTCACCTTTTTAATTGTTCAGGCGTGTAAGAAATAAATTGGTAGACCCTGTACCAAGGGACAAGTGCACATCTTCTGGGTTTGTGGACACAAGGGTGCTGAGGAGAATGCGATGGCGAAGCTTCCTATGCAAAGAACCATGGACGTTCGGGTTCCACTTTAGTTTTACATTAGGGGCATAGACTCTACGGTGAGGGTCAAAATCACGGAGGGCTACGTAATTACCACTTCGTGTAGAGCGAAGATGTTTTTTGTCTTTGATAACAAGTCACTGTTGGACAGCGGCTTGTGCCAAAAATCAGAGCAACTGACCAGCGATGACTACAGGCTCTGTGGTGAACCGGAGAATAGGGAGACTGTTGAATATATTTTTTTGTTACTGTTCAGTGATCGTGCGCTCCAAAACAATCCGTCTAGAATCTTATTTGTTTCAAGGCCTGGGGGAAATATCCGGGGTTAATAAGATAAGGCTGCTTGCATTTCTGGTATCACTAGGAACCCAAAAGGTTTAAGTGGGGCCTTCAGGGTCAGCCAGTTTAACCTTACCTAACCCGATTTAAAACTAAAGCAAATGCTTTGTTATCAATCAACTTCCTCACGGATTAATCTTTATCGATTATAAACTCCACAAAATTACAGATGATCAAGACTTGTGCCAGCAATTGTTGTACGGACTTTTATTGTGTTTGGTCTATAATATACTATGGGTCTTACATACGTACATATATAAATAAGTCGTACTCCCAAAAGACATATTTAACAGCATAGACTGTGAGTTAATATAAGTCTGTTTTAAACAAAAATATTTTGAAAGTCTTAAGAATATAAGTCCATAAATTAAAAACGGCACCGAAACGAAATTTGATTCAAACTATTATCGTATAAAAGAAAAAACTAAATTTCACAACTATCGGGCAAAAGTAAGATATAAGTTGTATTCCAGTAAATTAAATTAAAATATCGAAAATCGGTCCGTAGTTTACTACAGGTACATAAAAATTTCACTTCCCGAAGTCATTTTAACCTGGATACTAGAGCACTGACGCTAAGCAAAATAAATTGTGATGTAGGGCAAATTATAGTCGGACTTTATCGACTATAACTTTCTCAGCAGTTTTTTAAATGCTTACCAAAACGTAAAAAATATTTTTAGAAACAATAAAAAATGCCTGTTTGTAATGTAGATTTTGTAAATTTTGGAATAAAAATAGTTTTAGTTTTTTTTATCAGCCCTCTTGTTCCGGAGTTTTAGAGCTGGATGTCAATATCTATATGCATTCTTACACGTGCAATGGAATAAACATACATAACTTGCAAAGAATTAATAAAATTCTTTGGTAAACACTGCATCATATACGCGTTCACATTTGTAAACAATAAAACACACTCACACTTACAAGTGTAATTTGTTTGTAAACAACACCTTCTTTATAGGGGAGCATTTGTTAATTGTACTCTCCCGCAATGTTTAATGAGTCATTGTGGTGGAGGTGGATTGTTTTTGTTTTTTTTTTTTTAAACTATCAGTAGTAGTGAAGTTCGCTTTGAAAAAGCATTATTTATATCTTGATATATTTAGTTTTGTTATCGCATGCGCAACGTTTTGTGTATTTGACGTTTGTTGTTTTAATTTAATGTACGTTTTTAAGGTTAAGCATTTAAAAACTTAAATGATGATTTCAGAAAGACTGCAGCAAACAAACCGTGTTAAACGTGTGTGTTTTGTAAAAGATCGTGCGTGTGTGACTTTTTTGAACAAATATGCCTTAAAGAAAGTTTTTAGTTTTATCAGTGTAAAATAAATTGATTAATTTTTAAAAACAATTTTTAAAATACTAGTATTTATTTTTCTTGTCTTGCACTTTAATGTTATACTTCATTTTTTGTTTGAATTATTTAAAAACTTAAAAAAAAGTTCATGCAGAAAAGTGTAACATTTTAATAATTTACAGTTTATTATAATAAATTTTAATACAAATTAAATTGTATATTAAAGGTAATATACAAAATTATTGTGTTCATAAAGTTAAAACAAATGCACATTAAAAAAAAATTTATAAAAACTTTAATTAATAAGAAAAAAATTAATAGAAGGTAAATACATACATAAGTAGGTACATTAGATGCCAAAAAAGCTTTTACATGTCAGCTAATAAAAGTTAATTTTATTTGTCAACGTGATAATTTTATCAACTATTAATTTTTAGTTGCCAGCTGGCAATATTACTTTACAAGAAATGACAACAAAATCTGTTGTAGTGTTGACACCGTCAAGTATGAAAAAAACCAATATACAAAAAGGAAAAATAGTTATTTTTCTTAACATCTGCTTTACACAAAACTGTAATCATATGTAAAATTTAAATCTCTAATTTTTTTAAAATCATTTTCAAATTACAAAGACCTGTCAACAAAATTTTCATTTTTGTGGACACACATACTTTTTTTAACAGACCCAACAACTGTGTAGAAACATAAATAGTTTTACTTAATATAAACCCTTCAACAGTCGCTTTGTCCACCGGTACCTGAATCACAGAACATGCAATCATCGCTGGCCAGTCATCCTTCTTTTTTGGCATGAACCGCTGTCCCCACTAGGAGCTTATAATCCTTATTTTGCAATCCAGTAAATGTAACTAACCTTGTCTCACGGCACACAGCTTACCAATGGGTTGCCTGAAATATTAAGAAGTCCTGCGGTCAGGGCGAATACGGACTCCCCATTAAGCCTAGTTTCAGGACCATGTCGTCAGTACCATATTATGTACACCCAATAATTTTGCCATGACCATATGGCACATAAGTGAACTGTCACGTTTACACTAATCGAGTTTCAGACCTCCTATAGTTTAAAATTCAAGATTATTTTGACAAATTTTTTTCACTTTAAATGCGTACGAATGTCGTATTCGACATTAGAGAAATGCCCATATGCACAATGGAAAGCAAATACATAAATTCAATTGGTTTTCAGTTAAAAGCACATTTTTTTTTGGTTTAAAATTTTTTTAGAAAAAAACTTTTGTACTTTTGTTGACGTCATTATACCTTAATACCTTAAAAATTGCATTTTCTTTAAGCTTAAGTTACTGCAACTTAATATTTAAATAAATATGCATGTATATTGTTACCTCAATATAAATGGTCCTAACTTGTATTTTTTATAAGCCCAGATTTTTTTTATTTCGATAAATAGTCTGCTTATATACACAATTAGACAAAAACATCTTAATTTTAATAATACGAGTTAGGGCCTTTCTATATTAAGGTAACGATATATGTATGTATTTAAATTAACAGAAAACTATGATTCATCATACTTTAAATTTTTTATTATTATTTTTTGTGATTTTTTCTTATTTTTTTTACATATTAACAATTTCCTACAAAATTATGTGTTTTTATACAACTTCGAAATATTAAAAAAAGAAGGCAGGCATTTAAGAAGAAATACTTCAAATAAGCGTATACTTTTTATTTTTCAAAGCTCTTTTTCTGTTTTACAACGTGTTTAGAATTTTAATTATCTACTATATATTTTTTTTTTCAAGATTGTATAAGAAATTTTTTTTAAGCGCTTTAAGGTTGACTTTTTTGTGATTTAATTTTTTATATACATTTACAGATATATTTTTTGTTTTACTAATATGCATTATATGTACATACATTCATACACAAATAAAATATTTAAAGTTCCTATTTTTTTTAATTCAACAGACAATTTTGAAATGCGTGCAAATACCAACAGGAAGTAAAAAAATCTACATTTGTGCCTAAATAAAATTTCCAATAATTTATTTAACAAAAACTATATAAAAATTAAACGTTTAGCAAAAATATTTTTTTTTTGTAAACACAGAAACTTTTCTTTAATTGCATCTGATTAAATAACATGATAACATTTTTTAAAATTTTCTTAATTTTCCTAAAAGCTTACCAAAAACACTTAAAGATTTAAGAGATAAATCAACACGGAATTTGTAAATTGACCAAGTGTTAGAAAAAGTTTAAACAGTGTGTTTGTATATGCATGTATGTATGTACATAATAAATTTTATTAATCGTTTTAATCATTTCAACTCACAGTTTTAAAGGTAAAACAAATGTGTAGGATTGATTTGTTTTTGACAAGAGATTTTATTTCTTTATTATTTTAATTTCTTTTGTTTTGTGGTCAAAACAATCGATGAAACTGTAGGTAGTTAAGCAAGTATTTAAAACATTTTACAAAGCACAGTCAAATAAGAAAATCTGTAAACAAATTTACATATTTTGTAAATGAGTCATAAATAGAGTGACCATTTAATTCTGGTTTTAAATCAGTACACTTTTGGTTTTTTTTAAGTAAAAGTTTTTTTCTAAGAACCCTATTCAGTTATGGCGATCGACCTGAAACCACCTTCTAAGTCGATTAAAGTATGTCCGTCTTTTTTTTCTTGTAATAAAAAAATATTTGGTAATATGTATTGTAAAATTAAATTATGAAATAATTAGATTTTTTACCCAAAAAGCTACAAACAATATAAAATCACTTTAATTATTTGTATGTTTTGAATAATCCATATAAAATTGTTTAGTAATAATTCACTGGCCAACTAGAATCTAATCTACATCTAGAATACTCATTTTTAATGGTGTATTTCGGGAAGAAAATGTTTTACGATCTAAGTAAGCAATTTTATTTGACTGCAGGCATATTTCGATTCGGGAGAATGGGCCTTTGAACCATAATCGGGATTTTAAATGCTTACTGTTCGATTCAAAAAGCACTTTTTCAAGTACCTGGCTTTTTTAACAAAAGGTATGCGATTAGAAGTCTAGAAACCTAGAATTGACGCAGATAAATGTTGAAAGTCAGCTGAGTTCGTGTCTCATGTTGCTGGTACAAACTTCTTTGCATCCTTTGAGATTTTGAGTTTATAACCATTAAATTAGGGGTGTTAACCCGAATTATGGTCAGAAGTCGAATAAAGCGATGTTAAAATTATCGAAAACAATTTTTAAATCTCGAATGCGTTCGAATTTATATCATTAGAAAATAAAATACAACTAGATGAAAAAAGGTATTTTAGGTATTTTTATTTTCTATGTGTGAAAATTTTAACCTGGCGCTATTGGTATTCAAGATTTTTTATTTTATTTTACAAAATGTAAAATCAATCGGGCTGCCAACATTTTATTAATTTTTTTAGTTTCATAAATAATTTTTGCCATTTTTTAAGCGCATGAATCTTAAATATAAAATCTAAAATCGTTGCAATAGATTTAAGCCAGAAGTCAGATAAAAGACTAAAAAAGTGATTTATCTTTAGTTTATGTATTTTGTTTTTCATTTTTACACAAAAAATTTAATGTACAAAATAAAGAAGGATAAAAATTGAGAATCATATCATATCAGCTATCGACTTTAAAAAAGTAGTTCCAGTATGTTACGCACGTTTTTAAATCAACTTAGTTCAATAGGAGCAGGAGAAGTGGTAGGTAGGCCTTATACAAATGAACCATTTTTATGTAATTTTTCATACGCTTTATCTCGGACACTATGTATAACAGCTATCGACTTAAAATTTACTTCAAAAGGTAATGGTATATTAATGCCAACATTTTGGGGATAAAAATTGTTGGCTGGGACAGCGGTAGCATTCATACAAATGAATACATGAACTTCTTAATACGCTTTATTTCAGAAACTATAACACTTATCGACTTTTAATGTCCTAAAAAAGCTATTTACATACACAATAGTGCCTACACTTTGGATAAGAGCGGGGGAAGCCGTAGTCCCTACACAAATAAAACATTTTTATAAAAATTTTGATGTCATGCCTTGTGAACTATAATAGATCTCGTCTTATATGTCCAACGAAAAGTATTTGTTTAACAATGCCTATATTTTGGAAAAAATTAGTTAGATAAGAGCAGGGGGTTACAAATTACCCAATTTTAAAGAAATTTTGTTACGCTTTATCTCGAAAACTATAACAGCAATCGACTTGTTAGTTAAAAACAAAAAGCAATTGTACAATAATGCCTAAATTTTGGGGAAAAAATTTGTTAGATAGAAGCAGGCAGAGCGAAAGCCCTTATACAAATGAACCATATCTAAGAAATTTTTGATACGCCTTATCTCGAAAACTTTAACAGCTACCACTTAAAACGTTTTACAATAAATATATGTACCGCAATGCCTATAATATGGAAAACATTATTTGGATAGGAGCAGAGAAAGCGGAAGCCCCTATACAAATGAAAATTTTTTATTAAATTTTTAATACGAAATATCTAGGAAACTATGAGAAGAGGTATCGGCCTCAAACATTTTAAATGGTATTTTTATTATGATTTTTTATTTAAAAGAGAAATTTCGTTTAATAGAAGATTGGAAAGTAGCAACGCCCATACAATTGTTCGAATTTTGTAAGATTTCTATTTTAAAAACTAGGATAGCTATCGATTTTAACCCCAGAAAAAAAACATTTTATTATAATATTCGAAAACGACTTGTCTATATCAGGTGACTTGGTATACAAAAAAACCCATGTGAAGGGTATATAAGATTCGACACAGACGAATATAGCGCTCTCATTTGTTTTGTAGCAATTTTTATATTTGGGATTGTGGTATTTTTAGGTTGATAATTAAAAAAAAAAATTAAGCATTGCTATGTTTAAAACTTTATTTTCGCTTAAATGGACTCAAGCAGTTATACGGGTTGGCCAAAAAAATACAAATAAAATCAAAAGTTACAAAAAGCGTGGGCTTTGGTAAATATAAAAAATATACTACATGGGTATGTATGCATGTACATATGTATATATATAAATTTACATATGTACATGCATAATTTATATAAAAATAAAATTTAATAAATTTCTATAAATCATTCTTAATCATAAAAGCTAACAAGACACATGTTGTTTAGAAAATTAATAATTTCAAGCAAATGAGATTAATTAGAAATTATGTTTATAAACAAGTATTTATAACAATAAATTTTGAATATTTATTATAAACATATGTATTTTATTGTTTGATTTTTAGATGGCTATACCGCCTCCACCGGGTCCGCCACCACCTCCTGGGCCCCCTCCACCGCCCGCAATGGGTGGTTTAAAGCTGGGTGGTGGGTCTGCTTCTGGTGGAGCTGATGCTCGCTCAGCTCTTTTACAGTCCATACAAAAGGGTGCAAAACTTAAGAAAACCACTACAGTAGACAAAAGCGGCCCTGCTTTAGCTGGTAAAATACGCGATGGCGGCTCTTCACCTAAACGTCAAACATCTGCAGTTTCTAATACTCTAAGCAATAACAATAATAATATAGGAAATGGTGCTCCAAAACTAGGAGGTCTCTTTGAGGGTTTGTCATCTATGCCTAAACTAAAACCGGTTAATGGAAGTAGAAGTTAGTTTTTTTTATTATTTAATAGATTTTTAACTAAAATAATAATTTTTTTTCAGCACCTGCATCTAGTGCTACATTAACTTTCAGTAATCAAAGTACTAGTCCGCCTTCGTCAAACGCAACAACGACTGGAACTGTATCTAATAACAGTAATTTGGATTTCAGTGCCGAACTAACAAAGCATTTGACTTTGAAACGTCAAAAACAACATCAGCAAATGCAACATCCCAATAATAATGCAGGCGCACCAATAACACATATCAATGCTACCGAAGCTAATTTAAAAACAAATCGAGGGCCACCACCCCAACCACCATCACAGCCCCCTAAGAATTTGTCAAATGTAAGATTTCTTTTTTAGTTTTTTAAATCTTTCTAAATTTTCTTTAAACATGCTAAAGTTTTGTATATATTTTCGATTGAAAAATTTTACATTTCTTTTTAAAACAAAAACCATAAATTCTTATCATTCTTCAGAGTTCTTCCGATTCTGTTTTGGAAAAAAATAAATCCAATGATTTCTCATCGGCGAATAATGTTCGATCATTTATATTTGCTAATAATGAAGCATCATCTATAAAACAATCCCCACAACCACCACCGCCATCGACGTTATCGGATAAATTTATGGATAAAGTTAACACGGGTGGGAGTGTTCGAAATAAAGCAGTCAATTTAAAGTAAGTACCTTATAGTGTGTTCTTTGTTTCAATATTTCTTTATCTATCTCTCTATCTAGACTAAATAAGAGAAACATTTAAGTAGATCAGGTTTTAATTATATTTATTTAAATACTTATTTAATGTTTTAATTTGTGTTGGTTTTTTTATTTATTTCTGCATTAAAGCAAACTTATAAATTTTCAAATGATTTGGCAATTGTTTGGGTTATATTTTGCTTTACGTTATAAATATATATATTAATTTTCAAATAAGTTTTATTTTCTAAAATTTACGTAAATTCACCGGTCTTGCTCTGTTTTTACTTAAGCCCAATAACGTGCTTCGATCTTTCATTCATAATTTGACCCTCAATCAATGCAATTACAATGTTTTTCAAACAAATTTTTGAAGACGAATAATGAATTTAATAGATAATTAAGTTTGAATCCCCAATAACATATGAGTAAAAAATGTCATCTCTTAATTAAATCGATAGTTTTCCTGCACAATTATCAAAAATTGAATAAAGTTAAATAAAAACTACAGAAAGAAATGCGAAACAAATAATTTTATTAAAAAAAAACTAAAAAATATAAAAGAAAAAAATTGTGCAAAAAGACTGCATGAGTGTGTTTGTGTGTATATGTGTGAACATATTTTATAGGCAGCAGAAAAATGCGAACATTTGCCGAACCCAATTACGGATTCGTAATGTAATCACTTCGAATTATGTTTGTCATTTGGAGAGCGAAGCAGGTAATTGGTGTTTATGTGTGAGCATGCTATAAATTGAATCCAAGAAAATTTCTCGATTTCAAATGTATTCACACATTTGCCTAATTTCAAAACGATCTCCCAAACCGGTTTAAATGCAGAAAATCGATCCATTTACAGAATACTATTCGATATAAAATCGATTTGATTTGCAGAACAGTCAGAAATATATTAATTTGCATCGCCTTAACAAGCTAACCGTAACAAAAGTGGTATGTTAAAGGTGCTCCCTCAAATGGAATGTAACCATTGTTTAAAATGATCTGTTTGAGCTAAGTGTCTCCATAATCATTGTCAAGTTAAAATGTGGTGACAACTAGTAAGTACCGCAGTGGTTCAATTCCTAACATCTCAATCAATTTGTTGGCATGTTTCAAATGATAATTGCACCAAAGTGTTTTTTTGTAATTCGATTAAAAAAAACTTTTTAAAAGACTATCCAAATAAAAAACAGAGTCGTATGAAAACATTTTTGGGAAATCGGTGCCGAATTTGATGGGCAAATAATATGTTGGCCATTTGAATATTTGCCGGTGTATTTTAAATATTAACTTTCCAAACTTCCGTAAATAAATAATAATGCAATTTGTACAAATGCTGAACATTTTCATTCCAATTAAATTACATAATAACCCAATAACTCCCCAGATATCTGATTCCCTGAATTTCAAATAACTCTTGGTTGTATCACACTTGAAAAATGCTATAGAAACACTAAGCACGAAGCTGAAAACGAAGACGTATGAAGTACGACGGACTCTATGTTTTAAGTGTGTAAATAAACTTTTGCAAAAATAAATCTTAACATTGTGTTTTATATGCATATGTACAACAGTCAACAGTTTTCATCAAATTTAAGCTTATTTTTAACTAGTTTAGTTTTTATTACTTTTTTTTTTTTATTATTTTTCATTCATTTGTTGGCTTTATTTTTATTTGTTTTGGTTTTTTTCCTTTGATTTATTTTTTTCTTCTTTTTCGACAGTTTATGTTTAGGGAATAATAATGTTTTTGTAAATAATAACAACAACAATTATAATAAAACATCAACAACAACATCCATAATTTCCCAAAACACTATAAATAACAACAATAGCCACAGCAGCAACAGTTTATCGTCATCGTCCTCATTGGTCACATCATCCAATACATCTGGTGGATCATTGCGTAATTTAGCACCCAATAAATCGACATTGTTTGGTGGTGTTGGTAGTAGTGGTTCAAGTAGTAGTAATGGTGTTGGTACAAAAAGTCCTTCAGCATCTGCTTCACCCTCACCACCCACAAAATCACCTTTGCCAACGTTGAAACCAAATCATGGCAAACCAAATTTTGCTCCAAAACCACCAGGTTTACAAAAACTGGCCTTGGCCAATGGCCAAAGACCCGGTGTGGCACGTCACCATAGTATGAAATCACCAAGGTATACAAACAACTACAATAAATACGAAAATTTTTGTCTCTCACTCTATCTTACAAAAAAAATTTAAACGCCTTAAAAATGCTTCCTAATCAATGGCTTCTTTATCATCACCTTATTCTTAATATACATTTGTACATTTTACTAATAGAACAAAACCTTATCACACATATTTGATTTATTTAAAGCCCTAACAAGATATAATAACACTTATACATGTAACTAGTAACAGTAATTGCAATAATAACGCCTTTTAACTATTTTTTTTATGCTTTAAACCCTTATTTTTTTAATAAGACCTAAAGTTAAAGAAAGGTTTTTAAAATTAAATTTATTTTTTTTATGCAGATCACCACCTATTAGCGCAAGTGCTGAGGGAGGTATAACATTTCCAACACAGCAACTTTTTGGTACTATGCGTACACCTTTTACTCAATCCCAGGAGGCCATTAATTCCGGTTTACGCACAGCCCCACAGCCACCTTTAGGTAAAAAAATATATGTACATGTTTTTCTTGTTTAATTTTGTTTTTTTTAATAAAGAGATTTAATTAATAAACATGAGCCACAACAAGTAAAGAAACAATTTGTCTTAAAAAAATTACAAAGGTGCACCTTTTTCAAATATTTTTAGGTCGACCCACTGTGGCTCCACCCAAGCCACCAAATGTTAAGCCGCCACCGCCACCTACTCCAGCTCGCAGTACTTCCAATTCTAACTTAAATCTATCCACAAGTTCAACATCGTCTTCGAACATTGGTGGACCTATTAGTGCGGTTAACACTGCGCTAATATCACATGCAAGCATATCGTCATCCCCCTCGTCGACTCAACCACCCTCGACCTCTTCGTCTACAAATAGTGTTTCAGCTCTACGTGATCAATTTCGGACGGGTGCAACTTTAACTTCAACGCCACCCCCACCACCACCACCCTCGACAACAACGAAATCTGCTAGTAGTCCTTTAAGTAACAACAAATCGCCGAAACCGATTATTCTTAACGGTGCTGCCGCTAATGCACCGCCCTTGCCACCGCACAGAACATGCCCAGCACCACCTCCACCACTCAGGCAAACAAGTAATAATGTAAGTAAAAAAAATATTATTAATATTGTATTGATGTGAGTACGAATTTAGGTTACCATTCCTAAAAATCCTGGAATTTTTAAAATTTTAGCAACCGCGAATACCGGGACTTTTGAGATAAGATTCCTAAAAATTCCGTTTCTTAACAAATTTTACCCCTTACAATGCTTTACTTGTTTAACTTGCGATCATGGCCTCACATTTAGCGAATCGGATCGCAATTTAATCGCATGCTTAAAATTAGTCATTGTTTAATGATTTGTATAAACAATAAATGATATTACTTTTTATAATTCCGAAACTAGAGCTTCACAACAACATTGGAATATTGTTTTTTTTTTCAACTAAATATATGATTTTTTGATTGGGTTATAATGTGAACCAAGAAAAATACTTTATGATCAAAGAAATATCAGAATTTGCCTTAAAATTAATTGATAAATTAAAATTAACTTGTATTAAAAAAAATTTAGAACTTGTCTAAGTCAAACTTCGAATTGCTGAATGCTAGGTTAGGTAAAACAGGAAACTGCAAAAATATTGGAAAAGAGAAGTGCAGCCCATTTAGGTCCGTTTCCTCGGTCCCTCGTGATATCTGTTGAAGAAATAAAATTAGGGAATTTAGTTGTTGAAGGTAGAGAATAATTTATTAGGTTGAAAAAAGTCGCCCCGCTCTGGTCTTCATTCTCAAACTAGCTGCTATCCCTGAGAAAGGACGATAGAACTCGGTAAAAGGCAATCACAATTTGCTCGCATCGGCACCAAATCGGCAGTGACCGTTTAATCAGATCAAGGATACATATGGATCTAGCCTTTGCCAGGTTATCCTTGTCGTATCGATAGGGATTAATGCTTTGAAAGATTTCCCCTTCGTTTTTCGAAATTAGTCACTCACGCTCACGCTATGTCACGCGGTTATGATTTTTGTTATTGTTGATACTGCTATGGTAGTTTCCATAACTCGCGTGACAAGTTTGATACCTTGGATATCCTTAAACTTGTTTCGCTCTTTATACAAAAAGATTTTTCTTTTCAAAATTTATTAAAATATTTATTTTTTTTTAATTTTTACATTATATTACCGTAAGCGATTTGGAGAAATTTTTAAATTTTATTTTTGTAAGAAAATACTGTCTTTTTCTTTACTTGCAATTTTAATTAGTTAAGCAGATTCTTCTGAAATATCCAGTGTCTAAAACTCTTTTTCGAAGTTTTTTTTAACTTTTTGTTAATATCGTTTTTTAAAACACATTAATTTAAAAACCAAAAAATTTTGTTTTTACTGCTGCTTTGGTGGTCATGATGTAATCTTATTGATTTATTAATAGCCTGTTTACCGATATCGAACGAATACTTTCGTTCGCATGCTAAGCGAAAGAAAACTGATTTCGGTTTACCTAACTATACTTTAAGCGAACGTTCACTCGAAAGACAAGTCGAACGAAAACAAAAGCATTTTCATACAAAATTGGGTTTACCTAAGTCGAACGCAAGCTAAATATGCGAACGTAAATGTCAAAATCAGTCACATGTTATTTTGCTTTCGAGTGACATAAAAGTATGTAGTTTTTGATGAAAATTAAAGACCACTGTGTATTAAAATGCTAAAAACTATAAGTTAAACAAGTTCTCAAGGGTTATTGGTTAAAACATCATATTGTTTAAAGTAAAAATTAAATGAAATTTGATTTTAAAAAAAATCTACAAAAATTAAGTAAGTTTTAATTAAGAAATGTTTTCAGTGATGTCAATCATGCCGAATTTTTATCTTATTTAAGACCACTTGTATTAACTTATATTATTTTTTTTATTTAAAAATAAAAACAGTTTTTTATTAGTACAACTTGTAAATTTTTCTTTATTTGAAGAGCGGAGTTCCCGTTTCCCGGGTTGCAAAAAATTCCAGGAATAAACCTTACTAACAAGTAAAACATTTCTTAAACAATTAAGTACTGACTGCGTCATTTTTGTAGCTAAGCCATGGTTTAAATATCCCAAGAACCTAGGACTTGTTAGTATTATGCTATGCAATTTTAACATGAAAAAAGATACACATTATTGAAGAAGACATTTTCTTTGTCTGTTAGTGCTTTATAATTTAAGAAAGTTAGCATCACGGCTGTATGTATAAAAAATGTTCTTATTGTGAAAGTGAGTGCATACTGTTGGGAGGCAAAAAAGTTGGCAACGTAAACAGACATTATTACAAAACTTATAGCAAAATAAAATATATATATATTTTGATCCACACTTTAAAGGGAAAAAACAAATTTTTAAATTTAAAATGGATTTGAAGTATTGATTTTAAGGAAAATTTCGCCTAACAAATCTATTGCAAATTTAAAAATTGTTTTATGCAAATGCCCCAAAGTATGTAAGCATTTTACTATTTATATTTTTCTCTGTTGAAAACGAACCTGTCAGTAAAGGCGAACGATAGTTGTCGAAATACGTAAACCCAAATTTATTCGAAAGCGAGTGACTAGCTTTCATTCGTATAGGTTTTCGTTCGACATCGTTAAACAGGCTATAAGTCTGTTGCACGCCTAAGTACTCTCTTAACTGAAAAAAACTAACGGGTTTTTTTGAAGTGAATCAAGTTTTTGTGTACTATCGCAGCCATCAGGAGCCAAGATATCTTTTGCCAGTGTATCAACAACGCAGTTGCATGCAGTAGCTCAGTGTCCCCGCACCCATCCAAGATTGATGCTAGAATACATTGCCATTTAGGTTTAAGGATGTCCAAAAGGCTTCATAAAAGACAGTTTTTTGTCAATTTTGTGCGCTCCACTCACTGAGTGTCCTTAGCGCCTACTCCATCCTTTCGGAGATAGTATTTAGATGAATGCCAGTCACTGCACGTAATCTCATATCAGCCTAATTTTAATGTCAATTTAAGTGATTTGCCTTATCCTGATGTTTAATTTTTTGAGAAGAATATTTAAAAAAAATTATTTAACAAGTGAAGGTTTGTCAAAAACTTCAATTAGAGGTTATTTTGATTGTAAGGTATACAAATGTAAAAAAGTATAAATTTGTATTCGTTTAATTTGTAATACAAAAAAATGATTTTTTTTTAATGTTTAATTTTCAATTAAACAGCTTATCAAAGCTTAAATTGTTGCATTCGACTCGAATCGAAATTAAAAAGTTCTTATTATAACTGCTATGTATATTAAAAGCATTGACAGTTCGATCGATCGAGTAAAATTTTGATTTGAATAAAAATGATTCCAATTTCTAAATTACATTAAAATGTTTAGCTTCATACAATTTGAATTTTTCCGCAAATGGTAAAAACTCAATTATTCTTTTGGTTTAGAAAACTTACAAACCTAATGTGACTTTGTTTACTAAAGAAATATAAACATATACATCTATATGTACATATGTATGTATATAGAATATAATACTGGCGCCAAAAGGTCTTCGAATTCTTTCATACTCGTATCTGAATTCCATACAAAGTTTATGTTGCCTGTGGTTAGGTTTTCAGAAAATATTTTAGTATACATACAAATGAATGCGCAAAGACATACATATGTATGAACATGCAATCAATGCCTTTTTGGATTTTGCGTATGAAAGGACAACCTACCATTAACAAAGCAAACCAATTTTGGGGTATATAGCAAAAGTATGAAAAAAGTATGCTATAATACACAACTCCTAAAAGTGTGCAAAAACTTTTTTCTGAAATTTTGGTTAATGGGATATAGATTTTTCACTTACATATGTATGTTTGTGTGCACAAGATTATGTGACCTCTTTTCTTCATTAGTGTGGTGTCATAACTCAAAGTTGCCATACATACTTTAAACCAAGTATGTACTCCAAAAAAGTTTTAAGATTTCTTTCTACAAGATAAGCTAATTTTGTTAAACTATAACAAACTGCAAAAATCTAGTTTTTTTTTAGTTATGTGTATATTTTTGTGTGATGACACTATTGATGTTAATGGGAAATATGTAAAATTGAAATGCAGTTAGAATTCTACAAATAAGTGAACATTTTTAAATAAATTTAAAATTTGTTTAAATTATTTTTTTCCGAATTTGTAATCCCCATAATCCCCTAAATCTGGCAGCATTCGTTAATTTAGTATGTTGTTAATAAATTGTATTGATTTTTTCTTTTTTAACGGTAATACAATGTTTGCTTATTTATTGTTTCCTTTTTACTCTTTACTTTTGCTCTTAATTTTTATAAGTGCTGCCATAAGTTTTTTTTTTTTGTAAAAAAAAATGTTGGGAAGGATGAATTAGCTAAATTAAAATTTTTTACTTTAGAGGTTTTATTAATTAATGGGCCGGGGCATACATTTTTAACTATGCCGTACCGTGTTCTAGAGTGCGTATTTATCTACGGCTGCCTTTTTTCTTCGAATATATTTACGTATTTTTTTTTTAAATGACTTTAAACTATGAGTGTAATTATCTAGAAGGGGCATTCCACCGTCACGTGTTGGACAAATTCAACTATTTTTTAGCACTTATTTTACATACAACTTCTAATTGGTAATTCAGAATTCAATTTTTTTTCTTTTATTAATTAAACTGCGTGGTAGTCTTCAATCTTACATCGAACTTGTTTTTAATAATTCAGAAAATATTAAAGAAAAAATTAAACAAACTTCGTCACGTGTGGGACAGCCTAAGTCAACCAACATTTAAAATTGTAGTGTTTAAATCCAAATTTCAGCGAATCAGTTGCACATAGAGAAAAGATGTCTATGAAAGAAATTACAACTAGCAACCACGCTTTCTTATGATGGTAATAAATTTTTAATAAAAAAAATATTTATAGGTAAAAACTAACTTTTTTATTTCGTCACGTAAGGGACAAATGGCGTCACGTAAGGGACACAGTTGAAATTATTTTTATAAAATACACAAAAATCAAAAGTTAATTGCAGTTTTGTCTACAGATAAGCTATAACTTTGCAGTCCACAATATTTTGATTGGCCTTGATGAAATAAAAGTTTAAAATTCCTCTAATGGCATGGTGATTCAGATTAAATTTTTTCTCAGATTTTTGAGGATAGCACATAAATTACCTGGGTTTTTGAAACTAATTAAGAAGCCAAATAAGCAAAAAATTTAGCTGACTAAATGACAAAATGTTTACTTTGGCTTATCATTTTCTCTCATACCAATCTCCTTATATTTTCGCCGATTCCATCTATTATTTGCAAAAAATGGCTTTGCGTACTTTGCGCTCAGCATTGATATTAATTTTACCATATAGCGGTTTTTCAATTCTGATTTCGAGCCATTGCTCCAAACTATTTCCACTAAAGGTAAATCTTCATTTTTCGTATTTACTAAATCGAAAAGCTTATTTAAAAAATGAAAAAATTCATTTTTGTCTTTAAAATTCGCATCCGAGCACATAAGGTGGAGTAAGTGCGGGTAACGTTGTATAGACTGGTATTGTGGTATTGTAAGTTTTTTCTTAAGCTAATAATATAAAGATAACAAAAACAGGCTAAATATATTGCTGCTCTCAGAAAATTAATAAAGCAATACTTTAATTAATATTTGCAAGTAATTTTGGGAGTCAGTTGCAAGAAATCGTTTTGGTGTGTGATCGACTTTTTTTGCTGGTGGAAAAACACAAATTTTTTCCTTAAACGGCGTGTCCGCTATATTGCAAGATGTTTCGAGCTAGCGGATTGTGATGGTTTTCCAGCTTATTAAAGTACTTGTCCACATAGTTAAGGATTTCGCATTTTACTTGTGGAACTTCTAGTTCCTTGAAAGTTGCTGCTCTTAACATACCAAGGAGAACCAGTTATTATTCTTAGAATTTGGTTTTGACGGCGTTGAATCTTTTCTATGTTAAAGGCGGAAGCAGTGCCCCATAGTTGTATCCCGTAGCACCAAATTGGTTTCAAAATTGAGTTGCAGAGCAGAAGTTTACAATCAAGACGTAACTCAGAGTTTCTACCAATTAGCCAATGGATTTGGGCCGTTTTAAGTTTTAATTGTGACAACTTTTCATCTATGTGGAGCTTCCATGTGAGGCGGCGATCTAAGTGAATGCCAAGATATTTTGTTTCAATACGTTGATGCACCGTATGGTTGTTAATAAAAATTGGGGGACAGGTTTTCTTGCGTAAAGTAACGTAGGTGCATTTTTGTTCGTTTATTTTAATACCCCATAATTTTTCCCATTTTTCTACTTGGGATACGTGATGCTGCAGTTGTTTCGAGGCCTCTTTAGGGTCTTTATGAATACTGAGAAAGGCGGTATCATCAGCAAAAGTCGATATATGAGTAAAATCGTCACGAAATTAAAAGTGTGGCAATCTAAAAAACATATAGATATACGACATTACCCGCACTTACTCTATGCTTGAAAATTTACTTTGTAAAAAGTTGAAGCTTAAACAACAGGACACTCGTTCGCGACCATAGTGCGCTTTGAACTTCATTCTGGTATTCACAAGCGAAAGGCATTGCAAAATCAATTTGAAGGATACCTACACCTTCATTAAATTAGTCTTTTTGAAATTCATCTACTTGGATTTTTTTTTAAATTAACATGTTTCATCACAATATGAACTGAATTCAGTTTGTCTTTCAGTTCAACTTAACTTGTTTAATGGGTTGTCAAACGTGATTTATTATCTGAATTTTTCCCCTTCTTTCCATATGCAGACTTATGCTTAAGTCTATGGACAGTAATAGTTTTTTATTATCAGAAAAAAGTCACATTAATTTTTCCAGCACTTAAAATCTAAATAAAGATCACACAAATTTTTCAGCAAGCAGTCGTTACAGTAGTTTTGTTTGTCTTCATGTGTTATAAATTTGCACTGATCTGAAGGAGTGTTTTTTATGGGAAGCACATCTTAAGGTATACTTAAGGTCTAAGACTACAAAGTTTTTAAAATTTTATTTCTATATTAGGATTAAATTCCGTAAAAATGCAGAAAGCTTCCCGTAGATACATAGTTAAATAATTCTTCCAACGCCTTTCTTTAATTCCATTTCCCCAAACCACAACCAAAGCATTTGCGCTTGGACAGGTTTATACTATATCTGGACGGTAATAAAAGGCTTTCACATCCTCGTATTACGAGTTGACATTTGACATGTCCAAGCTTGAACTTTCGGCTGGAGCAATATTCAATTTAGGCGCTTATTTGGTTGTTATCGCTCTTTTTTGTTTGGCGATTGAGGAAGGGCTTTTAAAGCCTTTTGAATAGCTTTTGATAAAGTTTGTTTGGACTTCTAAGAAGGTTTTGGTACTTACAGAAGGACTGTCAATATTTTGTCATCGATTTCTTTATTAGGCCCTTTGCAGGCTTTTTTCATATTTTTCCTTAACTTGCAAAGTTTTTAAATCGATTTCTGAAATACTTTCTCTTTTTCGCTTATAAAGCTCACGTATTCTTCTCTATCAGCTAGGGCTAAAGGTTGGATCATCTTTCTTACGCTATCCGCGAAGTTTCCGGATATGTTCAGTCCTGGTGGAAGGTTGTATTTTAGTCATATTTGGATAAGCCACAAATGTAGTGCAGTAAATTACAAATATAGTTTGTAGATGGCAGAAAGATTGAAGGATTTCAGATATGTTAATTCTTGGCGTCACGTGTGGGACACTTTTTATCACGAAAGAAAAACTATTTGCTAAGTGTTTAAGTGCAAATTTTTTTGTCAGCTTTTAGACCACCAAAAGTTAGCTGTAAACAACAAAAATCAATTTGTTTAGTTGACTTGCCTTACAGTTATTAATAAAAAAAGGAAAACGGCGTCACGTGTTGGACATAGAAATTTACCTTTGCATTGTAATTATTTTCTCGGGAACAAAGCACTTTACAGCAACAAATATTATACGGTTTAATACCGCTCACCACGCCCTTGAACGCAGAAAAGAATATTAGTTCTTATGTGAAAAACAATATTAGCAGCGACCTCTCAAAAAATGGTGAACAATGAAAAAGAAAAGCTAGATTCTTTATACTCTCAAACAAATAACGGTATTTATGAAAATAGTGATCTACTCGTCACGATGAATGTCAATTTTTTGAGAGGAGAACTTAATCTCTCTATGCAGATGCAAAAATATAAAAAAAGTCAATGTTTGTAATATTGTTCAGATTTCCGTTTTTTCATGGAATGCTCCAGAAAAGCATTTTTTGCTTAGTCTGAAAACAAACCTGTGCAGAGTTTAGGAAGGGTGTGATGGTCCCATAGACATTTAAATTTGTACTTGTTATATCAGATAAAAAAACGAAAACATTTTTTAACATATCTGCAGATATGTTCACGAAAACATAATAATATTTCGAAGCCAAAAGTATATGTATATGGACATATCGGACACTAAATAAAAAAGTCTCAAAAAAAATTTAAAAAAGTTTTTTTATTCAATAACAAAATTGCAACATTTTTAAAATTAAATAATGGCAACACAGACCGTAGTATTTCCTTTTCTTTTATTTTTCTTAAAAGCCACTGTAGTATTTAGTACAACAAAATCAAAACAAAATGCAAACTAAAAGCATAACAACTTTTGTCTTGTACTATTTAAGAACTTGTTGTCTTTGGTTGTCATTCGTTAATACACTGCATCATATTGTAAGGGTGGTGGAACTGTTTTATTTTTTTCAAGCGTAATAGATAAAAAACAAAAAAATTGGCTTCTTTTACGCTGGCAGACTCTGTGTCGGGTTTTGATTGAACGGCAATACTGCTCACACTCAAGTTAATAATACTATGTATTGTCATATACAAATGCCAATTATTTATGGAAAAATCGTTACGGTGATTGGAAGCGACAAGTGTACGGTTACAGTTATATTATTTTTTTAATTGTGTGAAAATACACTTAAGAGTATATTAAAGAAACAAAAAAGGCAGTGAATACAAGTTTAAAGGATTTTTGTAACAAGTTTAAGTTTTTGCATACATTTCTGAAATAATGATGAACTTTAAAAGTAGGGTAAATATTTGTATTAACATTTAAGAATGTGAAATTGACTTTTGTATTATTGTTTGAAAACAAGTTTTATAATAGAAATTACTTTTTTACGTAAATTACAAAACGCATAACGCTTTTTTGAAATTTTTTTTTATAATTAAAAAAAATATTAATTATGTATTTGATTTTATTGGAAAAATATACATAAATAGTGATTAAATAATATTTTTTTATTTTTAATGCAAACGTTTTATTTTATGATTTGTATGTTTGTTTTTATTTTAAAAAGTTTTTAAACCTTATATATTTTTTTACTTAACACATATATTAAAAATTTAAATGTTTCTACGTTCTTTCAAAGGCATCTGGAGCTCCACCCGTTCCACCACAGCGTTATTCTTCAATGCGTGGAAGTGCTCCAGGCACTCCCCCAAGCGCTGGAGTAACGTCAGCGCCGACGTTTGGTACTAGCAGCAATTCCAATGCTGTTAGTCGCTTAGTCATTGATTTGGAAACAAAATACGGTAAACATTTTCACAATGTTACCGAATTTCCCAAACCACCACCATTTGTAAATATTCAAAAAGTGTATCCTAGTCGAACTGTCAAAACAGCAAATGGTATGTAAATAAAAGAAAACTATTTACCCTTTGGCTACTTAGTAAAATGAGGGAATTTTTTAACGGAATGCTGTTTATATTATTTTTTTTACTGTTTTTCTTTTTTGTGTTATTTTTTTTATAAAATAAGTAAATTTTAGTTTTAAATTTAAATTTGTATCTTAGCAAATTAATTATGCACGAGAAATTTACAAGTCTTTTAATATATCTACTCCAAACATACATATATAGCTAAACAATCAGCGAAAAAATATGTATTATTATTTTTATTATTTTTTTTACTGTAAAATTAAAGTGTAATATTTTGTAAATGAATTTTTTATTATTATATTTTAATTATTATAATTTTAATGTTATCTAATCGTTTAATATAATTATTCAATAAAAATTTTTATTATTATTAAAAACATTTTTACTGTTATCAAAATAAAAAAAAAATAAGTAATAATATGAATTATAGCTTTATTGAACTTTAGTTATTTTAACCAATTTTCTTTTAAAATACTTAATATAAAGTAGTCCCTTTTATAAAATTTTTTTTCTGTTTAAAATAGCAAGTCCTTACACACACATATGTATTATAATATAAAGTAACAGTACAGTATACAGCTTCACAAACACTTATGTACATCCATTTTTAAGCATGTTTTTCATTTTTAAATTACATATATATCATTGTTTTTAAGTAAATGTGGAATTAATAAAGCTGTTAACCATTTTATAAAAATATTTATAAAATATATAAACAACACGCAATTTCAATAAAAATGTTTAATAAAAATTAATCAAATTATTTCATTAAAAAATAAATACTCTAAATTTAATTAAAATTTTTGTTTTATTATTGGTTGGTTATTATTTACAAAAATGTTCGACTGAATTTTATTTTAAATAAGCTGAAAACGTATGAATTGATTGGAAAGCGTAACATTAGAAACGACATTGAAATAGGGTACCTACATATATGGGGGATATCACTTCCTTTGCTCATTTTTTTTTCTAAAATGTATGAATTTTTGTATAATTACTTTTTGTAGATCGGGCTGGTAACATTTCCGATATCAAGCGAGTTAAAAATTTACTAAAAATAAATCATTTTTATGGGTACGGGAACTTTAGCCTCTGCTTCTATCCAAATATTTTTTTCCAAAATATACGCATCATACTGGAACTACGTTGTAGCAGGTTAAAAGTCAAAAGCTGTTAATATTTCTCAGATTAAGCGCATGAAAATTTTTAAAAAGTTTGTGCAATTGTAGGGGGAGTCTTAATTTTCTGATTTTACAAATTTTAAATGGTGTTCTGCCTACAAATATTTCTAATAATATGACACCAAAATTCTTTCTGTTAGACTTATTCTATTCCGCTTTGAAATTTTTATTTCAACAAATGGACAGATAGACGGACATGGCTTAACTTTATAAAGTCGTAAATGAATATTCTAGAAATTTCAAACTAATATATACCCTTGTCCCTATGTAAAGGGTGTAAAAAGAGTTTTACAATTGTACTGAATGATATTTTTAATGCATTTGAGTTTTTTTAAATTTAATAGAGTTTTGGAATGTTTTAAAAATGCATTTTAAGAAATAAGTTCAACGGAAATCAAAAAAATATGGCTACTATTGGAACTACTTCCAATTATGTTTGCTGGGTATGTAAATATACAAAAACGTGTATCTTGTTAGATTTGTAACAGTTAAGTATTTTTGTTAGGCCAATATGTCAACAAAATCAGTCGAACATTTTCTACTTTAGTGACGTTTAAGCGAACCGTACTTTTTATATTATTAAGTTCGATTAAAATTATGAAAACAATTTTCTAGTTACAACTTCCAGCGTTAATAATAACAACAACAATTTAACTACAACTGATAACAATTTAAATACAAACAATTTAACAGCAACAACTAACACTATAAGAGCAACAAAACCATTGCAGCCCGCCGGTAATCAATCTTTTAAAAAGCATAGAGCACCCGCTCCACCACCGCTACAAGTAGGTGTAGCCGCTGCTACAGTTTCAGTAATACGGCATTCTAGTTTTCTTTATGGAGCCGCTGGCATAGGAAATCAACACACACAATAGTAAGAAAAAAACTAACATATAACAACAAGTGAAAGAGCACTTTTGTTACAAGTCAGAGACTAATTATTATATAAAAATTATAGGAAAATTTATATTAAACCAATAAGAATATATGTAATATATAATTGGTAATTCATGTACAGTATTTATTTTAAATACATAACTGTTGATTAAGTAATGAAAAATATATATATAATGTAAAGACTTGCAAATTTGTCTTTTAAAAGTATTACACAAGTATTTTTAAGTATTTTATATATCAATGCCTTTACTAACATAAATTTTGTTGTGTATTTAACTTATATACATATGTATAACTATAATCTACAACTTAAAGTAAGTACTATTTAATTCAAATATACTTCAACGATAAATTAGAAATCAATCTTTGATGCAGTTGTGGCGATTGTGACTTTTTTTACTAATATTTTTGGTTAAAATTTTAAAAGTAATCGGGAATGTCCTCAAAAAATGTTTAAACCCAGATTTTCGTTAATTTCGATAAATGGTATGATCAAATATCACAATTTGACGAAAAATTGTGTCTTAAAAAGTTCGAGTTTGGGCTTTCTATTACCAACATAATTAGTTCAAGTTATGCCTGTAATTTCAACAAATAGATATCCTAGCTGTGTACATACATAATATGTATATCTATGCTGTAAATAAAATTTTTTAATTTTAACATGAGGATATGCCCAGGAAACACAAATACAGGTAGTATCAAGGCGAGTTCGAAAAATTCGCCCTCTGTATTACCTTTTTGTGTTTGAGAACGTGAATGTCAAAAAAATTTTCAATTTCAAACAAAACTAATAAATCTGAAAACCACTTTCACAAAGTTTCAAGACGAATTTATAATCAACTGGGTTCTTAACACTACTTGTAAAAGTGTACCGTGGCAGAGGGAAAATTGTTTGAATTCGCCTTGATACTACCTGTGTGAGTTTTCCTGATGCGCACGTCACTTTTAACATTTTATTTTAAGGTTTCCCTTCTTGAGTAAAACAAGGTCTTTGAGGTTTTAAATGAATTTATATTTAAAAATAACAAAAATATTTAATTTATTTTTGTGAGCCTTTGTTTTGCTTCCTTTTTCGATTCCTCCCAAATAAAAACATATGTAGATTTCGTTTTGTTTTATGGATCTATATATTTTAAACATTTAGTTCAACAAATTATTATGTAACAATTTTTTATAATAAATATTTACCTTCAATACCATTGTTTTGAAATTTAAAAAATAATATAAAAAAATTGTTTTATATTTTTCTAAAAAGCAAAAACATTTTCACACAAACTTCTTTTCATTTGGGAGAAATCGGAAAAGAAAGCAAAACAAAGGTTCAAGTAAATAAAATTATCGATTCAGCAAAACAAAAATATTATTGGAAATAATAATAAAATATTAATTATTTTAATAAAAAATAATAATAGTATTAAAAAAAAACGTAAATAAAAAGTGAGTTAAAATACCAAAAGCGACTTATTGTATAAGTTAAGATAACTTTTAGGTTTTTACTTAAACAGGTATGAATGTATCTATTTGCAGAAATTACGGGCATTAGACAAAATTCAAGTTAAAAAAAATCGACTGTAACTTAGCTTAAATAAAAATTAAACAACTTTTATTAATTTGAAACATACAAGAGGAATTTTAAATGCTAAAATTTTTATGAGCCTTTATAATTTTTAAATTAAAAATTAAAAAAATTAATTATTAAAAATAAATAAATAACGTAAATAAAATTCTCTTAATTTTTAGCATAGTTTAAAAATTTGTACCGAGTGTATAGCACAAGTAGTAAACTAACAAAAATAGCACAAAACAACATATAAGTTAAACAAACTAGCAAAATTTTTAAACAAAGTATTTAAAAGCAAACAGTTTACTTATTATATATATATTAATATGTATAAGCAATATTAATTAACAAAAACTCTGCTCTGAAAAGTTTTTTAAATTAATAACATTGATAAGCAATACAAAAGTATTATTGAAAAATTAAGTTTATTCATTTTTAAAAGTTTTGGTTTTAAACAAATTTGTTTTAAAAGCTTTCATAAACTTATTAAAAAATTAATTCAATTAATAACTCATTGCTGTTTGTATAAATGTAATTGTTTTCAAAATGTATAAATTAATGTTGGGTTAAATAAATAATGTTTACAAAATTAGAATTCTTGTTTAAAAAAGCATTACTACATTATTTGTATTTACTAAAATTTTAATAAGTTACATATGCAGTTTTAGTTTAAAAATTTAGTTATAAAATAAATACAAAATTCATTACTAAAAAACAAATGTTATATACATACATATACAGATTTATATACATAAAAGGAATTTTCAAAAATATGAATTAAAATTATATTATTAAAGTTACCCCCAATGTGTTTTATTATATTTAGAGAGTTTAAACATTAATTTAAAATTTTCAATAAATTTTTTTAAAAAATAAAACGCTAACATTTTTTTATGTTAGCAGTTTTTTAATCTTGGTGATAAGGTGCGAAGTAAGTTTGGTTGTATGGTAAGCGTGGTAAATATCACAACAACAACAGTAAATATTTTAAATTTACCTCATTAACCATAAATACCAAACTTACTAGACCAATCACTAAGAATGAAAGCCGCTATTATATTTAATTCAATGTTTGGTATTTCTCCAATATAAAAAAAAAACAAACATTAAAAAAAATATTAATTCCATTAAGTCTGGTAGCATTATTACACAACCGCCATCTAGATGTGAAAAATATTATACGTTAAGGCAGCTGACTGAATTATTTTACAATTGTACTTAAAAAAACATTTTCACAATAAACACAAATTAAAAATAATTAAAATGCTAAGTTCTATGGTAAAGGAACATCAGGCAAAACAAGTAAAGCGAAAACAGGAACAAGGTTTGTTGTATTTTTTTACAAAAATTAGTTTTTTTGATTTGTTTTTAACATAAACATATTTCCTAAATAAAGAAGTCAGACGCAAGGAGGCCGTAGAAGCATCCAGTGAATTGACTAAGGCATTAGTTGATCATTTAAATGTGGGGTAGGTACTCTATACCCAGAACATAAGCATTATTTTAGTTAATTTAAATGAATTTTAGTGTGGCTCAGGCCTATTTAAACCAAAAACGGTTAGATGCCGAAGCTAAGCAATTGCATGTTGGGGCCACAAATTTTGGAAAACAAACACAACAATGGCTGCAACTGATAGATAACTTTAGTAGTGCTCTTAAGGAATTAGGTGATGTAGAAAATTGGGCCACAAGTATTGAAACGGATATGCAGATAATACAAAACACTTTGGAAATTGCCTACAAAACTAGCCGACAAAGCCAACAACTGCAGGGAACAACAACTGCTACAAGCTCATAACTTTTTTAAACATACTTATGTAAATAAAAAGCATTAAAATTTCTGCATTTTATTTATAAATTCACAAGTCTTTATTCGTTTTCATTGAATGAAATAGGGCCGATTTATATGATGATTTTTTTCATTAAATTACACTTATGATATTTTTTGTTTACAAAGGGTTTAGAAAAGTAGGCTCTTCATGACCTTTTGCCAACAAACAAAAAAAATCATGCATGAAAAATATCATAATGTAAATTGTCCCATACACGTTATATTAAAACTAATTGATTTTAAATTTATTACACATTTTTTTTATAAAATGATGAATGAATGTATTATGTCACATCGCCACCTAAAACACATTTCGTCCTGAAAGCTTGGAAATTGATTTTTTTTGCACTAGGGAATATGTACATATTTTTTCTATTTCATGACGACTAAATGTTTTAGGTTTTGATATCAAGAAACAAAAAGCTTTAGAAATGTGTTTCTAGTGTTTTTATAAACAAAAAAAATAAATTACATTCTAAAAACTTAACTAATAAAACGTACAAATAACACACATTCAAATTATAATTCATTTAAGGCAAAAATTATTTAAAAACAGTAAAAAGCGAAAGAAAAAGAAAAAAATTACCTCCAATTTACATTTAAAAAAATCTAAAACGTTATATTCAAAGGCTGTTATTCTTTGTTATAGTAAAGTTAAATTGGTAAAATTAATAAATAATCAAATATTTTTTGATGTATTGAGGAAAGAACTTTGTCCATTAGAATGTCAAAATATCAATGGTATCAATAACGATATCGACCTGAAAAGATAAAAAAAGTTTGAAAGCTACTCAGAAGATCTTGCAAACGGTTTATTATAAAAATACGGTATATTTTGTCGATTTCCTTACGATACATACATACATATATGGGGTATCAGGATAATGGGTAATGAGAAGAGAGATAGAGGGAGTAGAATTTATTAGCATTTGATTTAAATTTCTCGATGTTAACTGTGACAGCAAATACATATTTAGGAAGGTTATTCCACATACAAACTCTGCGACTAAAGAACAAAGTCTTTCTGTAGTGCGTGGTGCGATTTAATGGCCAGTCGACCCCAAATTCTTAAAAAACGCGTATCTCGCACAAGGCCTCGGATTTCGTGAAAAAAATTACTGATTTCTTCGGAGCACATTCCATTATAATATCGATAGAGCACCAGCCCATACATTAGAGTAATATTCCATTTTTAGATGGCGTAAAATAATTTCTACACTGTTTTGAAAAACCAAGACACTTTAATGCTTCTTTTGACAAGAAAAACGTGTTTCGTCCAACGGACATCGCAATGGATTTTCATGCTCAGAACATCAAGTTTCTGTTCTCCCAACATTTGTAACATCCATAAATACAGGCGAGGCAGCAGGATCCACTATATATTTATGTATAAAAAGACCGCATTGGGTCTTAAAGAAAATAAAATTGACTCTATTCGCACGGACCCAGTCGATTATCAGCACCAGCAACACGGTTAAGAGTGCCATTCATACTCTGCCTCAAAAATCTAATCTCGAGAGAGCTTAGCTTGTAGCCGAATAAGTGGCTGTCGTTTGCAAAGAGATAGATAGGATTCGAGGTTTGTCATAGAAGGTCATTAAGAAAGATAAGAAATAGAAAAAGAGAGAGGACGGATTGATTATAAACCTGAAAAAACTTAACTTTGACAACCCAGCCTCGATTTATGCATAAAAAAAGTAGATCAGCTGTGCTCGTAACACCACCTGATCAATAATTTTACCATGCCTACCACCTTAATACTAATTAATACGATGTGTTTACTTACGTGGTAAGTAGGAAGGACTACGAACGCGCTCAGAACGATGCTGGTAACTACGATAACTTTGGTTATAATGAACCGGAGATTGATGACGACTGCGCTTACGAAAAGCTCTAAAATAAAAGGAGCAAAACAAGTAAAGATGGCAAAATTGTATTTGAAATTAAACCAAGACACAAAAAAATAATGTGCTGTTTATAGAACATGAAAAGCAAAACGGGTTGGACGTTTTGTGTTTTCTTTTTGTTACAATAACAAAATGCATACAAAACGTTTTGCCTTTTGTGTTTTATAAACAGCCCAAAAGTTATTTACCTGGCTGGTTGTCCCTTATAAACGCCTGGCGTGGGAGTATGAGGTCTTTCGGTTACAGAGTAGGCAACACGTATGCGTCTGCCATCAACTTCCATGCCACAGCAGTTATCACAGGCAGCTTTAGCATCATTTATGTTTTCATAATAAATAAAACAAAAACCACGTGAAAGGCCACTCTGCGGAAAAAACAAAAACCTAAAATACTGACATTCACGCGCATTTATAAGTGAGAAATGGGCCTGTTTGGAAACGCATCACTGTCCTGTATCATGAAGTTTAGGGTAGCGAAAATTATATTTAAATACACTAATTTGCCTCAAAAAAGTTAAAAAAAAAAATAGCTGCAACTGTAGCATTATTCAACTTTTTAAAGCTTTTTTTTTGTTTTTGTAAAATTTTGCACTCGTGGTGCATTTCCATATAGGCCCAATGTAACAGCAAGCCTTTGGTTCTGTTTTAAATATTCTAAAATCAAAACTCTATATATTGCTGTTTTTTAAAATATTTTCATTTGACCCCTTTAAGTGACAATTTATCAACTAAAACTTTGCATTAAATGTCTTAAAAGATTTATAGGGGTGCTAATAAATACATTTCGTGTTTATACATATGCATACATATTTGCATTTTATTTGCAAATATTTTTTCCCACTTCCACAGCAATTTTTTGTATTTAAAACTTTGAATTTGGAATAAAAGCCCATCAGGCTGGCACTAAAATAAGTAATTTTATCTTGACGGTCGAACAAAAGTTTTAATTAAGTAATTTCCTATACATTTTTTATTTTAGTTCTTGTTAAAGTTTGTTCTTTTAATTAATTAATTAACTTAAAAACAGGCCAACGCTTAAATATGTATGTAGGTGTTAACAAGTAACAAACATAATCTAACCAACCTGAGCATCAATAACAACTTGTATGCGTTCGATGGGTCCAAATTTAGAAAATATTTCTCTAATTTTTGGTTGAGAAGTATTGACATTTAACCCGAATACTCCAATACAGCGACAAGGCAAAGGTTTTTCCTAAACACATACATAAAAGAATAATTTTTAGCCAATAAGATAAGTTTATGCAAATAACTGCTTTTTTTACTTACTCTAGTATTCCGCCTTTTTTTGTCGTATGAACTGTAAGTACGTGAATGAGAGCGTGATTTTGTTCTTGAGCGTGATCTGGTATAATGTCTACGATTGTTGTGAGGTTTTCTATAATAAGGTGATATAGATCTGTTTATAAAATAAATGAATTAAAGTTTAAGTCACTTTAAAATTTTTGTTTGATATACATATGTAGAATTTTGATAAATATTTTATGCTTGTTTATGTTTTATATAATACTTTGATATCTTGGTAATTCTCAGAATTAAAATCAGTTTCTTGGCGTATTGAATTTCTATAATTATAATTTCAATTTTTCTTTAACGATTGAAAAGTTTAGGTTCAAACATTTAATAATCGTTGGATACGTATTCAAACTTCCAAAGTCTTTAAACTTGATCGCTTAACGTTGGATACATATATATTTCTCATTACTTGATTTTCCTAAAAATATTTAAACGAATAAGATTATTAAAAATTTTAAAATTTTGCTTTTAAGAAGCCGAAATTTTACAATAAAATTTTTAAATTACCCGTAAACATAACTTTTAAAAAGTAAAATTAGAAAATTTATTTAAAAGTTTGGAATAACCTAAAAGCATTGTGAAATAGAAAATGGTTTTACATGCAAGCATCTTAATATTGTCCAGATACTATTGCAAAAGATCTACTTGATTAAAAAATAATGATCCAATTTATTCAAGGACAAATTCAGAGGTTATTAAGACTGCCTATTCTTATAAATAAATAAACAAGAGCAGATTTATTTTTGAAAGAACAGACAATTAAGCTGCCTGAAACAAAACATTTTTGAATATATGTATGAAAATTTAAGCCCCCATATATCGTCAGCTGAATTGCAAAGCCTCGTAACATTTTTCAAAATATAACTGATGCAAAAACATTCTCTATAATAAGAAAGCAGCGCTTGTAAATTGTTTTTTTACTGGGATTTCCTTTCAAGTTTTCTTTTTAACATTTACAAATTTATTGTCATGTCTTTTAATATAATATGATCAAATATGTTAAAAATTTAATTTGTGGAATTTTGTAAATAGCGTGGTTTTGCATTTCAGCTAACGATATATTTTTATATAGCCTTTAATGTTTTACCTACCTAACCTCAAACTTGATATTCATTTGAGATATTAAGAACTCTTACCTTGATGTACTACGGCTGTCATGGCGGCCACCATGTCTTCGAATTTTAGGTGGAGGCGGTGATGGTGGATTTCTAGAATCAGAACTACCGCTTGAATCATATTTATAGTGGCTATAACATTAAATTTTTTAAACAATAGTGTAAACAGCCTTAATTGCTATTAACTATTGTCACATACTTACCGGCGTGTAGTGCGTCGATAAGGTGAGCGAGAATAGGAACGTCGTGGACTAATAGATCGACTGCGTGGTTGTGGACTCTTATAAATAAAAAATAGTTAAAATTTACAATATTACAAAAATTATAAGAAAATTTAATCAAATGTATTAACTTCCAAAAACCTCATTGGTTACTTACCATTGTCGTGTTGTTTTTTATATTATTGAATGTGTTTATTATTTCACGACTTTCCTTTTTAAATGTTTATATTATTATAAAATGTCTAAAAACCAACGTTATTCCAGTATTTGATTAAATCCGAAAAAAAATTTTAAAACCATATAATAAAAAGCAAAGCCGTCTGTTTGTCTGTCTTCAGTAATGATAACGATGCGATTTTTTAATAAGCGGCTATAATGCTACAGTGTGTCAACTGAAATTATTAATAGCGATTTTTTTGCTATATATATATATGTATCTAGTTTTTAAACTTTTTTTAAGAATTTGGATTCGAATCGTATCCGTAAAGTTTCATATGCATATAATGTAAAAAAGAATTAACGTTGCTATTGACATGCGACATGAGCGGTCCAGACGATGCAAAATGATGTACAGTTTTGTTTAATGGCAGATTAATTAAATGGTTATTTAAAACGCTTGATTAAGGGATTTTATTAAAATATATGTAGGTAGGTATATGCTTATTCACTAATCGAAATTTCTTGAAAATTGAATTAAATAAAAAAAAATTGTATAAATGCTTGGTATATATGATGCATGTACGTTTATTGTTTCGTATATTTTTATTTTTGCTTAGTTTCTTGATCAGTAACATAACGCACATAAATCACCGGATTGGGCACATTAGCTGGTGGTTCTTCTAATTCGTCCATATATGAACAAGCTATAGCTAAAGTGCTTCCATCGTGACTAAAGTTTAGCGAGGATATTGATGTATCATATTCATGGAATTGACACAGTCTCTTCTTATTGAAGCCATCCCATATATTAACGTAACCATCAGAACCACCGGTAGCGAAAGTGTTGTAAACATTATGAAAGCTAATGGCATTAACGGGATATATGTGCTCAATGGCGTCTTTTTTATTCCGGTGACATTTAAAGGCAAATTTACGCTTTTGAACTTCTGGATCAGGATCCAAATATTCAACGGCAACCCGGCCCTCTATAGAGGACATGACATAACCTTCTTTATTAGGAAATATGCGTATACAACGTGTTTGATACTTTAAAGATGATTCTCTTTTCATCATGTATTCCTCCATTTTACGTAGATCCCATATTAATACCTTCCGATCTGAAGTAGCTACCACTATTTTTTCATCATTCACCGACATGCTGTACACCTTGCCATTGCCTTGTTCATAAGTGCCGACACAATGTTTTTCCCGCATGTCCCATAGTTTAACAGTTTTATCCCAACTACCGGTTAAAATTCCATTAACGGATTCAGCATATTCAACACAGCGTATAGCCTCGCAATGCGAGCCTACTATATTTTCAGTATGAGTATTAACATCATACAAGCGTAACTGATTATCTAGAGAACCACTTACTACATGTACCACATCCTAATACATAAAAAATAAAATATAAACTTCTGTTGCCTTTTAGTAATAAAATTATACTTGCCATAAATGTAACATCCAGCACGGACGCCTCTTGCACAAATTTCTGTCTCACCGCATTGTTAGCAACATCATAAAAACGAACAGTACCATCCCAAGACGATGCTATTAGATATTGATTCGATTTTGGTCCAAATTTTACTGTTGATATCAAATCTTCGGGTGCATTATTTAATTTAACTTCTGTTGGTCTCATTTTCGTCATTGTCATTCTAAACAAATTGTTTTAATGTTTTTGAGTTCTAAAAAGAACTTGCGCTTTTCGGCTTGGGCTTGAATAAACAATGTTTACTTCTTTTTTTTCACTAATGTAGCACACTGGGAAGTAATAACAACGGAATTTTAGCATTTATAAGGATGCCATCCTGCTTTGATTTTGCATATAAATTTACCGCCCAATCCCTCTGTTCAATACAGGAAAAAGTTTTCACAGAGAGAACAATTTTTTATTATATATCAGTGTTTCGATTATTATCACTGTAATTTAGAGAATGTCAAACAATCATTTTATAACGTTTAAAACATAATAAGGCTTATAGTATTTACCCTGTCCATAAGAAAAACGACTATAAAGATTTCGATGCGAAAAATTTTTATTGAAGTTCAGAACACAGGCAAATAATATTATTTATAACTAAAGCAGATTCAATCAAGTATTCGCAATTCTGCAACAACAAAATTTTGTGTTCTTCATTTGTCATGTAGACTATATAAATAAAAATATTGTTTACTTTTTGATATATCATCGGCTGAAATGCAACACCACGTAATTAACAAAAAATTCCCATACCAATCTTTTTACATACATATATAAGTTTTTTTAATGTTACTAACACAATATGATCAGCTGCGTTTTTGACTCTACCTGTTCATTGCACTACAATTAAAATTAAGTTTGCAGCTTGGTTTAATACTATTGATGGTAACCTGAAATACTTTTTTTTTTTTCAAAATACCGAATTGTTGTAATACCGTTCCTTTAATACCGGTATTACAATAATACGTTGCGATATTAAGAAATAATGTCATTTTATAGGCGTTTCTATTTTTGGTGCTTTTTTGGTATTCTTGGTTCTCTTGTGCTTATGCAATATCCAAAATTTATATTTTTTTTTATTTGTTTTATTTTTATTTATTTATTGTAATCTTCAAAATAAATTAAATTAGGAGTTGGCTTTATATGATTAATCGTCCTTTGTCATACTCTGTAATCTCTTTTAGTATCCCGAATATATTGTAAAATATCAAGCTTGCTTTATATTCGCAAGTATTTAAGTATTTACTTATCATCGTTTTGCTTCATTATTTATTTTTTTATATGACGAAGAACTTTTTTAACGTTAAAGTAAAAATATTATTTACAATTTCTTATGAAATAGTACTGAAAATCGTTTGGAGGTGCAATGCAGCCAAAAAACGACATCACACGACGATATATAACACTTATAATATTATCTAAACTTGTTCTTAAAATAAGAAGTTACGTATTTTAAGTCTGGCAGCTTTAATATAATAAACTTTTACAGCACTGTATTCAGGGCGCCTTTAAATACATGCGCCTTGACTGTTTTCTTAATGATTTTATAAATGATACAATTATACCAGGATACACTTATCAGGTAGCCTCAGATAAACAGCTGAGTAACGGTATTTCGTTATATTAATGTCAAATGTTGTTTATGTTTATGTATTTTCTTCCTTTTATACTAACAACAACTGTAGTATCGTAAGAAAAGCTCAAAAGGAAGAAGAAAGATTTTGTGAGTTTTTGTTATTTGTCTGACATTCTTATGACGGTTTTAGTTGTTTTTGTAGAACCGCTCCTACCTGATAAGTGTACCCTGAATTATACCATGCTATATTTTTTCTCTCACGCTCTCTGTTTACATCAAGTAAATTTTGTTATGGGTGCAATTGAACACTAATAATCATTTGTTTGGTGGCTTTAACTGCCAAAAGATATGATTAAAAAGAACATAGAATAAGTGATACTGTCAAAGTCTTTTGAAAAAAAATTTGCCATAACTTTTACTGATTGGGATCATCCCGTTAAGTACTATTTCTATAGCACGTGTTTGTGTACTATTATTTATTTTCTTGACATTGTGTAAAAAATGATTTTTATTGTGTGTTAAAACAAAAAGTTTACTGAATATTGGATTAAATAATGGCAGATCATAAACAAAAAACCAAATGTTCAAATACATTTCGGGTAAATAAAAAAACAATATAAAAATGGTGCCTTTTTCTTAAATAAATGTGCTATATTTTTTATTTTTTAGTTTAAAAGTTTTGCCGATCGTGTTAATGAAATAGATTTACGGTGTTTGGCGTTATATCATATAGGGCATGAAAATGAAGAATTGTCCGAAGACAATGAAACCTTTTTTCACCAAGCTGTAAAGAAGTGGACCGTTTTAAACTTATCCGAAGAGTATTCAATATTTTCCCGCAAAGTCATTAAGATTGTTACATTGCCTCAGTTGCTACATCAAAAAGATTTTGTTGTCGACTTGCTTTTAGAGAGACTAACGTGTGCCACAAATTTGTCTTTGCAACCTTTGCTAGAGTTAATGTATGTGTTGGCCCGGGACTTACGTGAAGATTTTTATCCTTATTTTCAGCGTGTACTGGATAGATTGATTTGTCTGCTGAATACCCAAGATGCCGAACAGCTAGAGTGGACACTGGTATGTTTGGCTTATTTGTTTAAAGCCTTAAAGCCTTATTTAAAACGCAATATAGGCGTAGTTTTTAACAGCATCTTGCCCTTGCTGGATGCTAAACGTTATGATGAATATGTAACAAATTTTGCGGTAGAATGCTTTTCCTTTATTGCCCGCGATATAAAGGATTACAATAAATTTTTAGATTTCATTTTGAAAACTATTTTAAGAGAACAAGTGGAAAGTGTTAAAGGTTGCGGTCGATTGCTGTTCGAGATCATGCGCGGCATAAAAGGACAATTTCATTCTATAGCTGGAGACTTTTTACAGTTTATTTTTGAATCTTTGGTGAATGAGGAAAGAACAAGCCAACATCAAAACTATCTGTTAAATGATATAGTAGAATACTGCATTTTACAGTTGTTAAAATTCATATATCCTCAACAAATGTCGTTGTTTTGGCTTAAACTTTGCCAAGTATCTAAAAACTGCCAAAACTTAGAAAAAATCGAAAATTTATGTGTTATCTTCAAGCAGGTAGTAGAATTCAAAGAATGCCGCTATTTAGCAGAAATGGATGTTATAGTTGGTTGTTTGTTAATATTAATCGATAAGTGTGCTAAAAATTTACCAGCTTTAAAAACGTGTACCCATGTTATTAGTTGTATATTGTTATCTGGTTCTTCTTTGGTGACACAGCTAGATACAAGCCGCTTAATAAAAAAATGCCTAAGCATTAATAATAGAGAAATTTATGCTGGATTTGTCAAACAAATGATTTCACATGTACAATTTGAAATATTAATACTGCCCAGTTTGGTTACCTACTTTGAGGAGAATTTCGACAAACCGGCCATTGAACTCTTTGCAGAGGTGTTGCTAAAGAAGCATCCTTTACAATTCAATGCCCTTAATTTTTCACCAAACCACTCCCTGGAAATCAAAGTGAAACTAAAAGAAACTTTGGATAAGATTGAAGAAAAGCTTAATAATTTCAATGAAAACGATTTAGAGCTTGAGGAAAAATTATTGCTGCTAATAATAGCGGCACATTTAAAGGGGCTAAACAAGGACAAATTACAAAACCCTTTGCTGGCCTTTATAGAAAATATTATTAAATTTAATTTTCAGCAAACACAAATGAATTTATTGTGTTTGTTAGTAACAATTTATTTGCAATTTCAATTTGTATTAAGCAAAGAAGTTATCGACTATTTAAGAGAAATATTAATAAAAAATCTAGACAATGTATTTGCCTTGGAAGTTTTAAATTTATTAATTTATCATTATACTAAAGCTTTCAAAGGCCAACCAGATTTACACTGCATTTTGTCTGGATTACTACAACATCATGATAAACAAAAACGTATATTAGCTTCACACAGTTTAAGTCTAATATTTAAGCCGCTTGCACAGCAAACTCCTTATCATATATTTAACCAGGCCGAGCTCATAGAACCTAATGTCCACAACTACCGTGAACTGTGTTTGTTGGTGCAAAAACTAGAAACCCAAGGGGAACTATTTATGCAATTTACCGAAGATTATTATAAAGAAGATTGTGTGCGTTTTCTGTTGGGCCTTTTGTATCATAATTTCAAATTTATATGGGAACCGGTTTTAAAATTGCTTGAAGATTATGCAAAACAGTTAGATGCCAGCAAATTTTGGTCAATTTACGAGGAAAAGATGCATGAAACACAAAATTGTATAAATTATAATGTAAAAGTGACTCAAGACATTGCATCACCTCTAATGTGGCATTCATCGACATTAAATGAAATATTTCAAAATCAAAGCGTTGTCAAGTTAGGGCAACAACAGCTATTAACTTATAGAATTTTATTATGGCAGAGATTAACTCAATTTGGCAAACTGGTTGAGTTGAAAAATAGAGATTTAGTAACAATGTTTTTAAGGTTTGTAGAGGAAGAATACAAAAAAGAATTGGAGAGTAAAGAAAACTCTTGGGATTTGTCAATTAAAATAACAAATATGATGGAAGTAGAAGAAATCTATGGCGACAATGAAGAGCCGACGCTACAAGAAAATTCTTTTATGGATAATAAATCAAAAAATAGTCGAACAATTGATTCTTCGCTTGTTAAATCCATCCTACAAACGCTGCAAACAAAACTTGCAGTATTTGCTGCCCAACCAAATCCTCGAGCTTTATATCGGGAACCTGAGCTAAAGACTTTGTATAACCAACTCCTAAAGGGTTCTAATCAGCAGTTACAAAAAAGTGCTTTAGATTGTATATTTTCCTACAAAACTAAAGCATTAATGCCGTACAAAGAAGTCTTGTATAACATTTTAGACGAAAAAAAATTTAAAGATGAACTAATCAACTTTAAAATAGATACGGTCTCCTTGGAACACAGGCAAGATCTTATGGAAATTTTACTACGGCTACTCTATGGCAAAATGATAACAAAGGGAACACAAAAAGGTCTTTCTCCCCAGCAAAGAAAATCGATTATTTTAAGATTTTTGGCTCAATGTTCTTTAACAGAAATCGAATGGTTTTTACAAATGGCTTTTGGTCTATATAATGAGTTTTGCCGGGAATCGGTAGATATTCTTTCCATACCTACTTTGGTAAGAGAAAACTTTAATATGTCCAATGTTTGGTCACCCAAAAAACTTCAGAGTGCGGTAAACTTACTAGAGTTAATACGTAAAGAGTTTGGCGGCATTATGCAGCAAAAGTTTCATTATTACATGCTTAAACTTTTGTTATTTATAGGCAGTGTTTGTCAGCAGGTGCTTTTGTTAGATAATTCCCTAATGCACCCAAAAATGCCAGTGGTTTTTAAAAACCTTAAACAAAATGCCTTACAAAGTTTATATAACTTTTTTGAGCACATCGAAGAATTTGAATGGCCATTGGAATTGATTTATTGCCTAAGCGAAGTATTTGTTTTTCCAGGCCTTGAAAAATTGCCGTCGGAAAGTATACACTCACCCACCATTTTACTAAAATTTTTGCTATTGTGGGGAGAAAAACCACAACACTTTAAGTTCTTGGCTCAACAACCTCCTCAAAAACAAGAAAATATATTACATTTTATTATTTCTTTGCTGTTAAATGAAAAATCAAAAATTTTAGTACGCAAACCCATAATGGGTTTAGTTGAGCGTTTGCTGGTGGCTTCGGAAAATGAATTGGAATACGCCGAGCAAGGCCTTCAACTTATTAAACCTTATATTCCGAAATTACTACAACGCCTTAAAATGAATTTCTCTGCCAAAGGAGCTAAACAGCAAATGGATAAACGTGATTTAAATGTATTGTCTTTGCTAACAAAACACGTCTCCGAACCAGAAACCTGTGACAGTCTATTACAATTGCTATTGCCCATACTAATAGCCAAAACACAAACTCAAAACTCGGCAGAAGTAGTCACACAAGTTATAACAACGCTATCAAATCTTATAAAGAAAACTCAATTTCCCGAATTGTATATACGCAAACTAGCTCCCCTATTTGAGCAAATTCAAGAGGTTGCGGCACGTAAAAATCTATGTGATCTAATAGCAGACATAGCTAAAATCATGCATAAGAAAAACCCTAGCACCTCGGAGACGCAACAATTAAAAACATTGGCTAGAACTGTTTTACTTCTAAATGCCTGGGACAAACGGTGGGTAGAGCAGCCAGATTATGAAAAACGTTTAGATGCATTTCAAGAAATTAAACGCCAAACCGAAACTCCACAAGGTGTAAGCATGGACTTAGGCATTATAGTTATATACAATTGTTTTTATTTTCTAAGAAATGACAAAGACATGGGCTTGCGCGACAATGCCAGCGAGGGCTTAAGGCTTTTGGTTCCCCACTTGGCAAGAAAATATGCTGTGGATAAAGCAAAAATAGACTATTTGGTGGGAGATGTGTTTATTAATCTCATCAAACGCATTATTAAAGATTCACATGAAAATGTACGCCACGAAGGAATACGACTTCTGGGAGAAATGGCACGAGAATGTCCAGAGACACATGAAATTTTACAAGATCTTCATGGCTTGGGTGATAAACAAGATGCTGAGGTCGACTTTTTTGAGAATTTAATACATTTACAGGGCCATAGACACGTCAGGGCTTTGCTTAAATTTAATTCTTATGCAGCGACTTTAAAGAAACCTCCCTGCATTAAGACATTAACACAAATTATTTTACCGCTGGCCTCACGTTATCTCCTTCAAGAACAACATGCCAGTAAACATACTATTATAGATGCTGCAATAGAGACAGTGGGCATTGCATGCCAACTGTTGCCCTGGCAACATTATCACTCCATTTTACGTTATTATCTTATGAAAATGCGGTTTTCGCATGATTATCAAAAGCAGTGTGTACGCATAGTTGTTAGAATCTTAGATGCTTTTCACTATGATCTTTCTTTAGCGCAAAAGGATCAAGAAACTTTGGCCAAGCTTAAAACAGTTATAAAAGAAAAGACCGAGAAAATTTATACAGAAATTCAAGAATCCAAACAAGAAGAAACAACAAAAATTAAGAAAGAAGCCAATGAAAGTGACGACGAAAAAGATCTAGAGAATAATGAAACATCACAATCCTTGCCCAACGAAGAAACTGCAACTTTGGAGGATATTTTGGAAAAGCAAGAAATCACTGAAGAGGATGATAACGAGGCCGACAACGAGCCCCAATCTAATCCGATCCAAGAACCTTGTTTGTATAAAACTACCGTGTTACCAGTGAATGCATCGAAAAAGGTCTTAACTACTATTACCACAATTTTGATACCCACTTTAAATCGTTCAATTACCGACAAATCATCGTACGATAATAAACATAAACTTAATCGTAAACGTTTAAGTATTGAAAGGGAAGAAGAGGAAATCCTTAGAGTGCCAATCGGTTTGGCTTTGGTGAAACTAATGCAAAAGCTACCACAGGAGCTGATGGATTCCAGTTTGCCAGGTTAGTGTTTAGATTTTTTACTTTTTTTATTTTTTTTTAAATAACGCAAAGTGGGTATTCATGGTGTATATGTAAAAAAATATGTCATATGCCAAAATTCAAGACCATTAAGGTAACACACCTTTGTTTTTGGTTAGAGTTTAGTAAATTAAGAATGCACAAAAGTTACTCTACAAGAAATTTGTGACCGAAACTAACACCAAAACATTTTTTTCGGTCATTTGTGACCAATATTTCTATAATTTCTTAAGGTGCGAGGGAGATGCAAGTTCACACGTACACAAAGTTTCGGTCATTTTTTTCACATCGCCCTTAAGAAAATGAAAGAAGGTTAGGTTAGGTTAGATAGAACAGGCATCCGTTGAAGGAAAGGATACAGCTCACTTGGGCCCGCTTAATTCGGCCCCTTTGTGCTACCTGGAGAGGCAGTTAGAATAGGTTGAGATGGAAGGAAAGAAGAAATTTTAGAGAAGGATAAGAACAAAAGAACAGAAAATGAAGCAAACTTACCAGGGTCTCTGGTGGGAATCGAACCCACAACTCCCAGACTGGTAGACTCGTGCACTTACCACTGAGCTACCGGGGCACCCTAAAATGAAAGAAAATAATGACCAAATTACCGGTCATCTGTGTCGGTCATATGACCAGTCAAATGACTGTCACTGTTCTGGTAGGGTACTTTCCCAAAACATCAAAAAAAAAACATAAAAGTACGGAAACACAATAAAAAAACTTCCATGCTTTAAACAGGCACAAGAAAGCGACAACGCATTTTAAACCCTGCTTTTTTTTTAACAGAAAACATTAAATGATCCCAGCAAACAACAAGAGCGCTATATTCGGCTGTACCGAATCTTATATACACTTTGCATTGGTATTTTTGGTTTGTATGGGCGATGCTATTTCCATGCTCCTTTAAGTTAAAATTTTCTTTTAATTAAAAAATTATAATAAAAACACTTTGAAGAAGGAGGCTGCTCCTCCCTCAGCTCCTTACCAACTAATTTTTTTTTCTTCTTGATGTACGTATTATGCTAAAACTTCTTCGTACCCGGTTAAAAGTCGATAACTGTTATAGTTTCATAGATTAAGCGCAATCGTAGGGGGAATACCATCACGGAAATGATAGAGTGGTAAGTGGGGAGGTCAGGTGGGTTTTTGGTCGCTGAAAAAGTATGGTGGTGGTAGATCCTTCAGCGACATGGTTGGGAGGGTTTCCTAATAAAGCCAATCAGGGTTGCCATGGAAACCGATAGTTGTCGGAATCGGATTTAAAAGCAAGTTATAAAAACGTTTGTGTAAAGACTTTTTAAATTATAAGTTTAGAGGCTTGAATAAAAACCAGTATTCTCATTAGAAATAAAAACACGATATTAAAATTTATAACTCTGAAATATCATATATAAATATGTAAGCGTTCCTGTTCTGGCAATATTGTAAAATTGGTTCAATTGAGCTGATTTTTCGTCTTTCGTCGAGTTAAACACACTGTTCAAAACGGAGCCTTGTGCTCTGTACCACACGCTGCAGTAAACTAGGTTCGATTGAGCTGATTTTTCGACGAATATTTTTTAGCTTTAAAGCCATAAGAGGTTGGGGATTCTCATTATAAACCCTCTCTTTGAGTTAGACCCATAAAAAATCCATTCGAATTAGATCTGGCGACCTCGGTGGCTTTTGGGATGTCCCCAAAGCGACTGATCAGTTTTTGGGGGAAAATTTCCTCCACTGTCGCCACATCCTTTTGAAACTACGTGTGCGAAGAGTACGGTGGACCAGTTTGCAGGTTTGGCAAAAAGAATTTCGAAGTCCTTCATCGATAATTTTCACCGTTGACATTTCGCGCCTGGCCTCGAAAATTTTCGAAAAGAATGGTCCCAAAAAATGGCCCACCAAACAGTTGTCCTGGGGCAACGCAATGGTTTTTGATGTTTCAATCGAGGGTTGCGGGCCGTTGAAGTGAAAATGAGCCTCGTCGCTCTAAAAAATGGGATTTTGCGTAAACCAAAGTGACTTTCTTTCAGTTCTTGAAAGATTTGCATTTTAAAATTATGAAACTTTAGATCCTTTTTTAAAATTTCATGAATAATCGTTCTGGAAGTCCCAGTGAGGCTGCTCTTTTTCGTATTGAAAGTCGCAGATTTTTACGTAAACTGCTTCAACCAGTTCAATGTTTTCGGAAGTCCTTAAAGATTGGGCCCTGGCCGTGGCACATTCATAGCCAAAGCAGTTGCGCGGAATCTCTGCATCCACGAATAAATTAAATTTACACTCGGTCCATCACGTACTCGGCGAGTACTAAACCTTGAACAAAACTGTCGACGAGCAATTAAGTAAGAATCATGCTCACTCGAACAATGCGATATCGTGACTGACGAATTCGCACAATCGATAATTCCAACGGTGCCACCGTCCCTTCGCACTGCTTATTACTTTTTGAAATAATCGCATTGTTAAGTCGTAAACTTTTTGATGCATTGTGCAGTATTTATTTTGCAAACCTTTTCATACCCTATAGCTATCCCAGTCCCCAGCTCTCCCAATATCCTTTTCCTTATCTAATAAGCTTTTTACTTTGAATCCGAAATTCCCAGGTACATTCCGTAATTGAGCGGAGCTCTGCTTGTAAGTTTGTATTATAGTCGTAGAAGTAGATCTCCGGGTTTTCAACAAAGAGGCCCAGTCCCGTTTTTACCTCCGCCCTAAATCCATTTATGTAAAAACACGTTCCTTCTGGCGTCTACCCAAGAGTGTTATGCGACATAAGTCTAATTTCGATCTCGTATCAGCGCAGTATAGTTAGTCCTGACCTTCACTTTAGGTTAACGGTCAGACCTGTAGCAGAGTTAGACATTAGCAAAAGCATCATCGAAAAGTAACTTATGTAAGTATGTATATACATATGAGGTGAAAGCAAAAAATCATTAAAAAGGTCAAAGATAAAAAAAACTGACAAATCTTAAAGGTACACTTTAGGTTAACATTCCTGTACGAGTAAAAAAACAAAATATTATCGACCGGTTTTTCTTAGGTTGGGATTTTATTTTGATTCATATGATTGCACGTTTTTTTTTAGCTCAAAAGAAATAAAACACACAAACGGAAATCAAAAATTATTGTATGTATTTCCTTTCATTTCTTAGGCGTGTTTATGAAAGTTTGTACATTTTTGCGTTCGCCCTTAAAATCTGTGCGCATGTTGACCCGTGATGTACTTAAAAAAATTATGCTGTGCTTGGGATCCAAATATCTTCCAATGCTTATGGATCATTTACAAAATCTTTTGACCAGAGGTTTTCAGGTGCATGTTCTTTCAGTGACCGTCCACGGAGTCCTAGATGCTTTGCGAGATTGCTTGAAACCACAGGATATAGAAGCCTGCTTACATAATCTTTTAGAGGTTGCCCTTAATGATATATTTGGTGAAATTAACGCAGAGAAGGAAATTGAAAAATTGACTGCCCACACTCCAGAAGCTAAGCCAAGTACAAAAAGTTTTTTGGTTTTACATATAATAGCGCGTAATATACACGAAACATGTTTGTTGGATTTGCTAATGCCTTTTAAAGATCATTTGGCCAAATCTAAAACGAGAAAACTTACTCTTAAGATACAGGAATCATTTGCTAAAATCGTAAATGGTTTAGTGGAAAATGAACACATATCACGTGAAAGTTTATTAATCTTTATACACGGTACCATGTCAGAAAGTATAACGGACCTATTACCGGGCACGCAGAAAAGAGACTTGAGCGAGCATGAAAAAGAGAAAATGCGACGAGCAAGACCCGATTGTTTCATTATACAACCATCACCACGCAAAAGGTCGGGAGCCATTAATAAGCAGGTTAAAACAAATGCCCAAGCAAATGCTCATATATTAATAGAGTTCGGTTTGGAAATGCTGCATATAGTGCTGAAACGTAAAAAACTAGTACATGTAGACTATGGCCCCTTTTTAAATCCAATTTTACCTTTACTTAAAGACTCTCTTAATAGTACTCACATAAGAGTAACAACATTTGCTCTGAAATGTTTTTCAACTTTATGGGTAGAGGAATATAAGCTTGCTAACATGGAAGAACCGGAATATATAAGGGGAGTGGTCGAAAGACTGTTTGACATCTTGAAAAACTTTTCAACCTTTGGAGCCGCTAAACAAGAAGACAACTTCCAATTAATGAAATCGGCTTTTAAGGCCATAGTAGCTTTGCTGCGCAAATGTGATTTTTACAACCTAACTGAAGAACAAAGCGATGAGTTGGTTTTGTATATAGACCAAGATTTGCATGTGGGTGAAAATCAAGCCATGACATTTAATTTACTCAAGGCTATGTTGACTCGCCGAGTGAATTCCAAAGCCATGCATGATATTATGAAGAAAGTAGGTGAAATGTCTATTACCTCCCACTCTGATTATGTGCGGGAAAATGCTAGAAACTTGCTAACTACATATGTTATGGAATATACACTGCGCAAGCGTGTAGATCAAATTGTCAAATTCTTTGCAGTGCAATTGTGTTATTCTTTACCCGCTGGACGGTTATCGGCCATAGAGTTTTTGTGTACTATTATCAAAAAATTTCCCCTGTCTATGTTAACTAAAAACAGTGAGTTTTTATACCTCTCTTTGGGCTCACGTTTGGTAAACGATGAAGAACCCGAGTGCCGTAAGGCAGTAGCCAATTGTATTGAAATTATGATAGGCAGACTGGAAAAGGTGGATCGCCAACACTTGTTTGATATGACACTCTTATTTTTCAATGCTGAAAATAAACCCTCTGTACGGGAAATGGGTGCCGCTTTATGTTCCAGATTCTTAAATGCTGAAAAACAAACTTTTTTTGCCAGACTCAAGTTAGCTTTGCCCATTCTAATAGGCAGGTTAACAACAAATGCTACTAAACCAGGAAGATTTGTTAGGGCTCCAAATGCCTTAAACACTTTGGAGGAACAGACAAGTCGCAAAAGCAAGAAGTCTAGAAAGGTAAGTTTGAAACAAACAGAAAAGTTTTTAAGTATTTGAAACTAAATTTAATTATCAGGGCCCCAAAAACCCCAATGTTGCACTACATAACGAGGTGCAAACGATTTTGCTAAACGACACAGACCAAGAAGAAGAAGCTTTAGAACGCAACCAACGAGCGATGGATCATGAGCTTATACAAATGCAATATTGCATACTTAAAGTTTTTGAGTACTGTAGCGAAAAATTATTTGAAAGTGAAGAAATGAGCAACCTAATCGATGAGCTTGCATACGAATCACAACGTCTTCTGGGCCATGAACATAATTGGGTGCGTTGTAATGCAGCAAAAATTATAAGCCAAATTTTAAGTGGTTTTGATTTTCCCTTAATTGGCCGCAAGTTGTCCAGAGCCACAACTGCAGAAGATGAGACAAAGAAAATAAAAATAGACTTTATATATCTTAATCCAGAATATGATATAAAATCGTTAGTATTGGATTTATGTGCTCAAATGATACCTGGCGAAACTACCCAACCAATAATCGATGAAATAGTCAAAATATTCCTGTTTATAGCAACTATGCTTAGGGACGTACCATTTACAATAAAACGCGCAGTGAAAGATGAGCAAGATACCCCAGAAGACCATGAAGAATCTTTTACTAAAATTAATCTAAATTGGCTAATGAAAAATATTAGATTTCTAATAAATAAAGAAGTAGCAAAGGCTCCACACAGCACAATTATGGTAAGATTTGTTTTCTCAAAACTTAACTGAAAGAAATCTATTATTTTATTTTATTTTATAAAAAAAATCACATTAAAACTTGGAAATGGAATTTTTGTTTATATTTTAGGCGTAAATGTATTATTTTTATTATTTATTTAATCTACAGAAATAAATTCTGAGACTAAATACCTATATTAATGAGCATTGGCTACATAGGCCATCAGCATAATAATAAATAAAAAATGTGTGTGTTGTAATGTAAATCTGCTTTATAAACTTCCTATAAATTAAAAAGTATTTTGAAATAAGATACCCCCCAAAAAAAAAAAAAAAACAAAATAATTGTTATTAGTAAATGTAATAAAACACTAACGACTAATAAACCATTATACAAAGTTAAAGTAAGGCAAATTTACAAAATTATTTTTACTTTTAGCGTACTGCTTTATTTACCTTTATCGAGGCCTTAATTACTCTATTAACAGTAGAAAGCCTGGAGTTGCTTGGCCCCTCTTTACTATCTGCTCTGGTGCGTGAAATGTCCGAAGAGGATCAAAATATTGATAGCGAACTGCGCCAGTTAACGTTACGTGTTGGTAGTCGGCTAAGGAAACGCATAGGTTCAGATGTTTATGATAAACTTCGAGCCGCCGCTCAAATGAAATTGATGGTACGCCGTGCAGAACGTAAAAAGCTTATAGCACAAGAGAAAATTCACGATCCTGTGCGGGCAGCTAAGCGTAAGGTAGCTATACAAGAACGTAAGAAATCAGCCAAAAAGTTAAAGGTCAGTCTAATAAGAGGTAAAACCGCCGACGTAAAACAGAAACTGAAAAAACGAAAACGCAAAGCTGAAGACGACTTGTTTTAACTTGCTGTTATACTTATGTATACATTTTATATAAATAACTGTAAATAATATATATAATTTTTTTAATGTACATACATATGTACGTGCATTGTATTATGATTTTGAAGATTATGAAGATTTTATACGAATAAAAACTGTTTTACAAAAAATGACTTAAAAGAAAATTTATAAAAGTTTTTGTTGTATAAAAAGTACTCAAAATAGTATTTTTATTTGTAGTTTTTTTTTACCCAAGCAAATGAAAAAATGGCAAAAGAATATATATATATCAATTAAAAAAAAATTGGCGCAACAACCACCAATCAAACAAAGTCCGCCTTTTTTTATAAAATGCTCTAACCTGTTAAGCACCTGTTGACACCTGTTAACTGCAGTGCGTTGCCACAACAGTTTCTAATGCGGTAAACCAAACAGTAAACAAATTACCGTTAACCTTGTTTTATTTCTTTTTCCGGTAATCAATTTCCAATGAATATTAAAATGATATTAGTTTTATGTACATTCTGTTAATTTATCATTGTTTACATTTTTAACTTCAACGTAAATTTTTGAGATATGATATAAGCAAAAAGAGTAACTGTTTTTGTTTCTATTTTTTTTATATATGGCGCTTGACAGCCAATGAATAATAATAATCAGTTGGACTGCCGGTTGTTGTTAACTGTCAACTGTGTGATGTCTTATTAAAATAAATATATGTACCTATTTGGTTTGCTTCTTGTCAAAACAAGTTTTATGCTTTTTTCTATTAAAACTTTACTGATTTTTATTTATTTGAAAACCGGAGAGAATAAATAGTGCAATAAAAAGAAAACGTAAAAAAATTGTTCGGTAATTCTGCAATTAATAATTGCAGTATTATAAATTTACTATCATGACCAAATAGTATACATAAATAAAATTTTAGTTTTCTGTATTAACAAAGTAAACGAAAAGAGAAAGTGGATTTTTTCATAAAACGTATCTTTAGAAGTGGCTCTAGGTGGTATACGCTGTATGTTACATCACAGGCTAGTGGCTGGGTAATTTTTGTTTCCTGGATTAATTGGTTAAAGCAAATATCTTGATTTTTTTGGCTTTTATGTATTAAGGTTGATGCTAAAATATTAAAGAACAGGTTACTGTGGAGTTTCAATAATATGCTACGTCCTGAAAGGCACATAGAGCCATCAAATGCTTTGGAGCTAAGAGCAAATGAGCAGTCTGCGGCTAAAGAAAACCTTAACAGTGCAGCAGTTGTAGATCTTGTGGCAGCTCAATGTAATACCCAATACTCAAAATTGACGTCTGATTTGTTTAAGGACAAAACGGAAGAAGGTCCTTCTTGTTCTCAGATTTCGGCAAATCCCGAATGCCCACCACATTCTCCTCCGCCAAATATGAAGCCTCTTTATAAGGAGCTGTTTTTGGCTTGCCAAGAGCAGGCTTTTTATTTTAGAGATGATATAACAGAAAGAGGCCAACGTTTGTATGCAGCCTTAGAGGCTTGGCAGGATTTTATTATACTTGCCGATGAGCTAGTTCAGCAAATAGAGACTTTTGCCCATGAGTATGATTTTGATGAACATACTCCTGGTAATGGCTACCGCAGTTTTATAGCCGTAAATAATTCTTGTATTGAATATGGCTTGGTAACATGTAAAAATCTATTGGCTGCTCGTTCCGCTATGTTTTTTCGCAAGAAATTCTATATGAAAGAAGTGGAAGCCTGTTCGCAGCTACTGTCTTCCCTGTCTACGTGCATGAAACATTTGCTCATTCTGCATAAGTGGTCAAAAGACTCTGGAGACCTGTTTGCTAATGGCAAGCACTCGGCTGAAGAGCTTTTTGAAATGGGTGAAACTATTAATCAGTATTGCTTTTATGGTCGCTGTTTGGGTTTTCAGTATGGTGACTCTATACGAGGCGTGCTACGTTTTATATCTATTAGTATGGCTGGGTTTTCGGAAACTTTCTATGCTCAAGACAATGATGGCGCTTTATTAAAGACCACGCGTAGTGTTTGGACTAGTGGCAAGTATTTGTTGAACCCTGAGTTAAGAGCTCGTCGTATAGTTAACCTTTCGCAGAATGCGAAAATTGATTTTTGTAAATCATTTTGGTTTCTCTCGGAATCCGAACTAATGCACAAAATACCCAGTATAGTTGGAAGTTCAATAAAAATTAATCAAATTATAGAAATACCTTCTGAACCGTTGCAATTAGTCAAAAGTTCCCAAAATTGCGGGGGTAACACTACAGAGGAATTTATTGAGATACCAGTGCCTTCTAGCCACTTGGGCCCTGGGCTCTCGGTGCAAGTGCGTTTACTTAGCTATCACAGGCGTGAGGGTATGGTGGGTTTAGGCTCGCGAAGCTATAGAGGATGGCGTAAATTGCCCGCTCGTAGCCCATCTATACTCTTTCACTGTCACGGCGGTGGTTTTGTTGCTCAATCATCAAAATCTCACGAATTGTATCTTAGAGATTGGGCGGTTGCTCTCGACTGTCCCATACTATCAGTGGACTATAGTTTGGCTCCCGAGGCTCCATTTCCGCGATCTATTGAAGAAGTTTTCTATGCTTACTGTTGGATGTTGAAGAATTCCTCTTACTTAGGCACCACCGCTGAACGTATAGTATTAGCTGGTGATTCGGCTGGGGCTAATCTATGCATTGCCTTAAGTTTAAAGTGTATCGAACAGGGAGTACGGATACCCGATGGCCTATTTTTAGCTTATTGTCCTACGCTTATATCATTTGTACCCAGCCCTGCTCGCTTGTTGTGTCTTATGGATCCTTTGCTGCCGTTTGGCTTTATGATGCGTTGCCTTCGAGCTTATGCAGCTCCTAGTCCTGAGGTTTTAACTGAAAACTCCAAGAGCGAAGAGTTGCTTAAGGAAATACGTAAGGCTTCTGAGCAGGAGCCACACTACAAGCTAAATTTAGATCATCATGAGAGTAATGCCTTGTCGCGACCCACTTCGGGTGCCAAAAGCCCTCTTTCATCGGCAGCTGAAAATTCAAAATGGGAACAAATTAAGGTAAGAATTAAAATAAATAAAATGCTTATAAAATAAATGAGTAGCAATATATACAACATTCGTTGCAATGGACTATATGATTCTTAACCTGTTTAATAAAAATTTGTTTAAAAAATAACCTTAAAATTTATATTTGTGCACGTAATTTTACCAAATAACTACTAAAGGTCATAAAAAAGTACGAATAATTCACGTTAATAATATGAATGGTAGCCAAGTCTACTTTTTAGAAGCTAACATAACTCTTTTTCTCACCCAGTACAAGACCAATAACGAACTTGAAGGTGATTTGGAAGCCCAATGTGGAATTGAAATGGCTGAAGAGGAAACTGAAGATAGTTCAGAAAATACTTTTGCAAGTGCCTCGTATCACAGTCAAACTGTCGAACATACAGATCTACCCTCTATCGAAGATGATGACAATAGTTCTTGTCTTTCATTCGAAGATGACTCTCAGCCTATAGAACATTATCCTGTTGCGGTGCACAAAAATTCAGATTCCGAAAAATATATAGATCGCTTCTTAGACTCTTATATTGTAGACGGCTCCACCGAAGAGGCCAAAGAAGTGGAAAACGATGAAGTCATTAATAGTAGTGGCGGCAGTGTAACTGAAGATGATTTAAAAACTATGCCCGCCAAAACTTTATCCGAAGATAATCTTCTTGTTGATGCCACCAAAGAAGCTCTAGCCTTAGAAACAATACAAGGAAAATTTACTAATGCCGTTAACAGTATTTCTAATACCCTTAATCGTTATACACAGTCGTACGAGATAAAAAGTGATGGGGTAACAACACATAAACCTATTCAGGATTTACGAAACATGGATGCCTTAATTGCCCGCAGTCCTAGTGCAGAGTTTGCCTTTGAAATACCAAAAGATCCATTTTTATCGCCCTATTATGCGAGTGACGAGTGGTTGAAGCAAATGCCGAATACAAAGATACTAGTAAGTTTTCCTTTGAATTTTTTTTTTATAAATATTGAAAAGTCATTTGTAACACAAATCCTTAAATATTTATATATATGTATGTATGTATTTTCGTTAACCATATAAATTGGCACTTTTTTTATTATTTTGTTCAGGTTCAAAATTTTTTTTAAATTATAAAACTTTTTTTAAAAGTTTTGTTAAAAAAAGGTTATTTGTTGATCAGTTTTGAGTAATATTAAGCATTTTTAAAAAGACTCAGTTTGGTGATTTTTACAAAACAATTTTTCAAATGCTAACTAGGATATTGGAAACTTGAATTAAAAAAAGTACCCACCGCGTCAATTTGGAAACACTTGTTTATTCAAATCATAAAAGGAAACTACAGACAGTATTCAACTCATCTTTGCATTGTTATGTTAATTTAATGATAAAATAATTATAATTTTCTTAAGGTTCGGACATTATTAAAATATGTTTTTATTGTGCAATTTTGTGGTTTTTGAGCAGAAAGGAAAGAGAAAAAACTCTTCTAAAAGGATTCACAATGGGCCTTAAGGCCTCTGGGTGGAGGTGGCGGATTGCACTCGTCACTACACTTCGTAACCTAACCTATTTGGGTGCGTTTGATTTTTTGTCATTATCAAAGCCGTTGGGGTTGAAAAAAAAAACTTTTTCCATTATCATTGACACTTTTCAAAAAGACTCCAAATCGAAATATTAGGCGTGGCATCTCCCAAACATAGTAAATATATATATTTACACGCAAAGTATAGTTATGTATGTAGGTATGTGATTCAGAAAAAAACCTTTATATCCAAGAATTTATCTGAATATCTACAATCTTTTTTTATAAAGAATTTTGATAAATTTTTTTAATTAATTAGCTTTTGCATACGCTTCTATTTTTTTTTATAAAAAAACCTAATGCACATTTATAATTTTTTCTTTCGCAAAGACTTTAGAAATGGATCCTTGCCTAGATGACTGTGTAATGTTTGCCAAAAAATTGAAAAGACTTAACAGACCGGTTACTTTGGATATTTTAAAAGGACTACCCCATGGTTTCTTAAACTTTACAATGGTTAGTTAGTTTATTAAATAAATGTATAAAATACTTTTTTTTTTAACAATTTCATAAATATTTTTCCCATGCTTTAGCTCTCCAATGAAGCGATGGAGGGCTCAAAAACTTGCATAAATTTGTTAAAACAATTATTGGAAAAAGAGACAAGCAAGCCATCAAAAAATTCAACGGTAACCAGCGACACAACAGCTGTATTAAATGAGTCGACAAATAAAGAAACAGTTACTTCTGACTCAGAACAAAAGGCTGAAAATTAACTTTGTGTATAATCGTTGTGCGCTTAAACAGGTTAATGGTGGTAGAAACATAAGTATGTATTTTAATAACAATTTTTTATACCTACTTTCAAAAAAAAAGAAAGGAGCGTTAGTTTTCAATTGAGACGCTTTTTTTGTTTTGAAATACACACTAACACGCAACAGTTATTATTGCCAAATTACAAAAGAATATATAAAACAAAAAAAAGTTTAACACCAAATTTATATAAGCTTTTTCACGTGCAATTATTTTTCTTTGAAATGCTCAATTTTTTTAAATATTTATTTTGTGAAATCTCATAAATTTTAATAAGATTTTAGAATCAAAAAAACTTTTTTTTGCTAAAGATGTTTAGAACGAATGGTAAAAGCCAATTTCTGTTTGGGTTCTTTTTTCAATATAAACAAATCGTTATTTATTTATTTATTGTTAGAACACCACTTGCATTAAATAAGCAAGAATTGTTGTAATTTATTACTAAAATTAAATTTTATATAAATTCATATTTTCCAATTATACAAATAAATTCAAGAAAAAAGAATAATTCGAAAGGTTATGTAGCAGCTTTTGCCTGAATTTGCGTCTGTCCTTAAAAAAATAAGTGTATAAGTGTCTGATTTTAGTCAGTTTTTTACACATACATGCTTCGACAGCCAGAAATTCAGGCAAGAGCTACGTAGCCCCGTTAAACTTTGAAAGTGAGTGTTAATTTATTAAAAAAAATATAAAAAAAAAAGAATTAAAAACATTAAAACACTTAAAACAAGTAAGAAAGAGCGCTATATTCAGCTGTGCCGAATTTTTCGTACCCTTCACATTATCCTTTCGAAACTCCTTTTTTATTTTTATCCGTTTTTTATTTATGAAATATTTCTAGGGGTTGGTGTCATATTTTAACCTTCTTAGGGTGGGTACGGCGAAGTTGTAGGGGTAAGCATGTTCTAGAAAAATATTTGCAAGAAAAAATGAGTTTGGGTCAGTCGCACATTTTACCTATCCACGGGCAGCCTACAGCCTCTGTAGGGGGAATTTATTACAGTAACGGAGATAGGGGGTATGTTCTTGGAATATGTTTAAGAGGAGAAATTAATTGGTGGTCGGTCGTACACTTTATTTTTCTATGGGGGACTCCGGGGAAGTTATAGGCGTTTTTACATCATTTTTGTAAATTTTGTATGGCAGCCCCCTCTTAGGTGATGAAAATAGGGAGTACATATGTGCTAAGAATATGTTTGGGAGGAAACAAAACTAATTATGGTCTGTGATGCTATTTATTTCTCTATAGGCGACTCGGGGGAATTTTTACCTTAATTTTTTCAAATTTTGTATTGTAAACCTGTTAGGGGCTGGAGATAGGGTGTATGTTCCACAAAAAATTTTCAGTGAGAAGAAATAATGGGAGTCGGTCTTACATTGCACCCATATAGGGGTAACTCCGGGGCAGTTGTAGAGGTTTTTATGTCCAAATTTTAGAGAACAAACAGAAGTAGTCGTGGTTGCTGGCTTATATCTCGGTCAGTTATCAGGCGAAATTGCTGGATTTCAATATCGATTTTTCGCAGATATTATAATTTGATGCCACTTAAGGGTCTATGGGACATCCGGGGGCCTTAAAAAAGTTTATTCCAACTAAAACACGGACATCGCTAAGTCGACTTTGATATCTATAAGGACCAAGAAATATATACGCCCATGTTCTAACTGGCGATACGATTTTAAATGGGATAATAGAAAATTCACAATTGAAAGAAAAATTTGTGACTTCAAATCTCAAGAGGTAGATGGGTTAACTGATGTATTTTGCCCAAACCCAGTTTAAAACAAGTAATAAAACTATGCAAAAGTATAATCTATTGGAGTTTTGATTATTTTTTCATAATTTTTTTGCAGTTTCATTAAAAATTGAACTTTTAAAAGCTTGTGTTGAGGGTGTAATAATCAATTTGCACGGTATTTCTCTAATTGACTTCTTTGTGCCCTGTACCAAATAAGAACTTACACGTCGATATGTTATTAAAATCTTTTTCTTATTTATTAAAAAGAATGCATTTACAGATTAACAAAAATTAAGTATTGAAACATTCCACTACTTTTACGTATAAATTCAAGGGCAAAAGCATTAAAAAAGATACTTATAGGTATTCTTTTGTTAAATTGTAATTGAAAGAAAAATTAAAATTCAGTTGTTTTTTAAAGTAAAAATAAGAAGAAAAAAAAATAGATAAAAAACAGAAAAAATAGTTTTAAAAGCAATTTGTATTCCATGTAGATGGTTCCATATCTTTAGTTATTCTTAAAGGAATACCATTACAAACCAATTTGTGTGCCAACTTGGCTAAATTTCTAGTATCATCCATGCCAGAATGCGCTTGACCGGTGAATTGAAGTCCCACGCGTTCTAAGGCATTTGAGAGGCTTCGGGGTTTACCATACTTGCGCATAAAAATTTCACGAATATCAATCCATTGATTGAAATATGTTGGCTTTTGAATATGCTTTCTTGCACATTCGTTGTGCATAAAATATTCAAAGTCGCATTGGCTCCATGATGCAAAAACGCAATTTCCTGCTTCATTTTCTTTTGTTTGTTTTGGAAACTTCAGATCTGGGTGCTGGCACATCTGATTGCGTAGCCACTGGTGAAATCTTTCTAAGGCAGTTTTAAGTAGTATGCCATTGTTAACTGTCTGCTGTGTAATACCAGTTAAGTTTTTGCAATAATTGCTTAATTCTGGTTTTTCCACTGGTTTAATGTATTCATGAAATTCTCCTTCTACTTTTCCAGTGTGGAGATTCATCAACAGTGCTGCAAATTCTGTAACACAAATTTAAATAAAAAAAAAAAGAAATTAAAAAACTTTTTAAAGGGAAACAAACGTATAGTCGTCGTTTTAAAATTATCTTAAAGATTTTTTACATTGTTTAGTAAATTAAATATTATTGTTTTTATTGTTTAATCAAATTTTGTACCAAATCAGGGTACATTAATACAGGTATTGGTATCAAAGCGGATTCAAAAAATTTGCTCTCTGCTTTTGCTTTTTTGAAATATCAAAAAAAAAAAAAATAAAATTTCAAACAAAATTAATAAAAATGATTATCACTTTCACAAAATTTCAAGGTCGATTCATAATCAACTGTGTCTTAACACTACCTGTATTAGGGTACCCTGTACCAAATATTTTTCTTTGAAAATAACACATGTTTTTGAACAATTATGATTTCTGCCAATTCGTACTTACCTATTATCTCCGATTTTCTGTATTGTGCCAATGGCTGATCCTCAAAGCATGTTGCCTCGAAGTCTACAGCAATTATGTATTTGTAAATTTGATTCCTAAAAAGATATGGTTATACAAAACATATTGCAAACCAAATCAAAAAGTCTTAATTCAAAATCAACTTTCAAGTTTATACGAGACATATCAATGACTTGAAAATGTTAAACTGCAAAAATATATAAAAATCCGGAAAGCATCTTATCCTGGGTTTTTAAACGTTTTTTTTTTATTGTAAACGGATTTCAAACGGAGTTTACAAATTTTTTAACTCAGTTGTAATGTTAAATTTGTGATCATGATTACAACATAACCAAACAACTTCTTCTGACAAGTTGTAATTTTTTGATACTTTCGACAACCAAACTAACAAACAATTGTGTGATAATTTTCTTCACAGGTTTGGTTTAATCATAATAACAAATTGACAATTCTCAACTCAATTGAGTTGTAACCCATAAAAGGGGGGGGGGGGGCTTTTTGAATGTAGTGAATCGTTAAATTCACAAAAAACTATTGAAAATCTACTCGGTTTACAGAACCGAGGGCAGGATAAACTACCCAATCAATTTACATCGACATGGATTTGTCTGGTTTGGACGTAGACATTTTTTGCAAATTGATTTTTTTTGTGGTTAAAAATCGATTTACAAAAATAAATAAAGTTGATTTAAAAGTCCCTTAAAATTAGTGGAAATCGATTTTTTGGGCTCAATAAACATTTCAGTATAAAATTTTTAACAAGTCGATTATAAAACAAATCGATTTTTGACTATAATCCAGCATAAATTTTTATGCCCATATTCATATTTAAAGTAGGTTTACTAAGAGCTTACACTCGTATTCATAAAAATTAAAGTACATTTATTAAGGGCTTATTTGACATATATGCCATAGACATGTCATATAAGGGCTTAATAACCCTATTTTAATTTTTTATAAATACGCTGGTTTTTAACAATAATTCCATTGACATCTGTCAACTAAGCCCTTTTTAAACCCACTTTAAATGCTTTAAATATGGAAATAATGGCCCTTTTTGAAATTTTAGTGATTTGCAATTCATAAGCGTCGTTTTCGGATTTGCAACTTTTATTGCTTAAGCACTTTAACTGCATATACTACATACATATGTGTACATACTTATTTCAAAAAAATTATTAAAAAATACTTACGAAAACATTGTTTTTTTTTCAATTTAAATAAAGCAACTATTAGTCAAAAAGATTCTTGGTTTTTGAAAATAACACTGACACAACTTGAACTGCCAAAAGAAACTTTGCAAATGATTTCAAATTCCAATTCCAACTGTAATTTATAACGTTTCAAATACGCTTATTTATTTGTACAGTTCTCAGCTTTCTTAGAAAATATTTACTTTTTCTGCATTGAGTTTGATAGAAAGACTAATCATAAACTGAATAAATAGCACCATCTTAAATGCCTCTTCCAAAAAAAAAAAAAAAAAACGCAATAAATTAGGGGTTTCCCCCGATTTTTTTATAAACTCTAATTTCAAAAGGCTTATTATTTCCACCTTGTTGCGAAAGGTGGTTAATTTGAGGAAGGGATCACACTATAAAAATGCTTGATATCATTTTTGTTGCTAATCAATTGATATTGCCTTTGATAGCATGCGACTACTTTGTAAAGGTTTGCTTTCCATAAGACTAAAAGTAGACATTAGTACTCTATGGCTTTTAATTACAACTTTTAATGTAGTTTGTCACTTTCTTACAGAAATATAAAACGGGTTTTCTTAGGTGTTGAATTTAATACCTTCATTTTCATAAAGCAAATTAGTTTTTGCAGCAATTCTTATTATTTGTGTGCAAGAGAAAGAGACAGGCTTTCAGAAAGTGAGAGTCAAAAAATTTTTATATATAAAAAATATTAAAAAAAATTTTTAATGGCGCCGTGAGATTTCTTATTTGCTGCAATCAGGGTACACTAATACAGGTAATATCAAGGCGAATTAAAAAAAAAACTCGCCCTCTGCATTTCCTCCCTTTTTGAATTTAAAAAATTGAATGTAAAAAAATTTTCAATTTTAAATAAATATAATAAATCTAGCAATCACTTTCACAAAATTTGAAAACGAATTCATGATCAGCTGGATTCTTAGCACTACCTGGGTTAGTACACCCTGGCTGCACTGCATATGTTTTAAGAAATTGATTAACTGAACTGATTTGATTATAATTGCTTCCTTTTTTAAAACCGCAACACTTGATTAGAAGATGTCAAGCTATAAACTTTTTCATGCCTACAACTTGCCTACAGTTAGTTTTTGCGATAATTACATTCAAGAAATATGAAAATATATTTATACCATGTACCTATAACAAGAAAAAAACCGAGATTTTTTTGCACAAATAATATCAATTTTTTCCGCCCTTTAAAATCAGGAAAATAATAAGTGTTCAAAATGATCAAATGCGTCACAAACACTTTTTGCTTTTTTTTAGTTAAATCTTAATAGCGTTTATTATATTGTTTAAAAATTTACAAAATCCCTTTATTTAAAACAAACGTATCTTTTGGTGCTTTAATAGAAAAATAAATCTGGGCCAAAATCGTCGCATTCGATTCGAATCAAAATATTCTCGATCCATTGAGTTGTCAGTGCTTTTATATATATTCTACGTAATACATATTAATATTTCAATTTCGATTCGAATCGAATGCGGCGATTCGGCCCCTGGGGTGCATATTTATCAAAATATTAACCCAAACATTATTTATCCAAATAAAAAAAAAAATAAAAATAATAACAAAAACATATTTTTATTTTTTTGGCGGAAATAATTATTGATTATTCTAAATTTTTTATTAAAATCAATTGTAATCACAACAATCATAATTTAATTTATTTTTATTTTAATAAATATAAAATATTTATACATATGTATAACAGATATTTCTGCGAAAAAAAAAATATAAAAAAATTATTGTTTTTTAAGAAAAAAAAAAATTTAAAATTTTAAAAAGCATTTTATTAAAAAAAACTAACTTAATAGCATCAAGATGGTATGTTTCACTTAACTTTTCCATGATTCCATGTGCCTACTCTTTTTTTTTTTTTTTTTTTTTTGAAAATTTGAAGATAGTTTTCATATGCAGCCTCTGTTCCATGGTGAAATAATTTATCAGGTAGCCGCAATTCGCACAGCCTTTTTCGAATTTCTTACTTTTTTTTCTTTTTTATATATAGAGTTTGACACTAAAATCGAAATCGTTTCTTAATGCATGAATCAAATATATAAAAAATAAAAATTAACAGATTTAAGGGAGTCTTTTCGTATTGCAATAACCTAGTTAATTTTTTCACCCATGCCCTGTTCTTTATGGCTCCTCACGAAATAACTTAGCAGTGCTTTACGGCAAATAATAAATCACACGACGATATGTATGGCTTGATTAGAATTAGGGGTTTCCTTTTACACTACAAAAATCCAATTTCAAATAATTTGACTATATTCCACCTTGTTGCAGAAAGTGGTTAACTTCAAGCCGAAACTACACGATTAAAGTGTTTGATATCTGTTTTGTGTTCTGTCTGCTTCCATATCTCAAACGTTTTAAATTTGTATATATTTGTAACAAATTTTGCTTATAAAAAAGTTAGAAATTTTTTGAATTAGTGTACATTATGGAAACTTTCTTTTTTATTTGTTTTTTAATTAACGTTTTTTCTGCAAAAATAGCTGTGAATTTAAGATTTTACATTTTTAAGTAAAATTAAATTGATTTTTATAAAAATTACGTGCTTTTTAAATACCAGTTTAGCTAAAGTAACGTATTTTGGCAAAAACACAAACTGTTCATAACTATAGTGTTAAAAATCTCATAATATATTCAACAAAGCTTGCATTTGGAAGGCACTAAAACTTTAAAGTCCATTGCCAGGCCGAAGGCTACAGCGAAGCCGTCGGATCGAATCAACTAGTGTTTAATATTTCTGCGTCATGCCGGCTTTCCGAAATACTTTTTGTTTGGAGAATAATTTCACGTTAGTGAATGTTTGTTCTAGATACGTAACTTCTTGACATTCTTTATATTTAGGAGTTATTTCGTTTTAGTTGGGAAAAATTTCATTTTTGTTGCGACTTTATTATAAAGAGTATATTTTTTTCAATTAGGGATCATTTCATTTTCGAACTATACAACTTTTTAAACTACATATTATTAAATAACTCTTAATACCTAATTCGGAGTTATTCCATTTTAGCCGTTGGGAGTTTTATTATTTTTGTTGGCAGTTTTTTTTCATTTGGGACTTATTTCATAGTACCTTTAACAACTAATTATTGAAACAAGTTTAAAAAAAGTATCTTCATACATAAAAATGTTTTAAATATCTTTTCATTACGTTTTTTTTTTATTAATTTTAATAAAGTATAAAAAGTTTTGCAAGTCTTATAATTTTCATTTTTAAATAATATAAATTATCATGTTTGTATCAGTTGTGATGTTTATTATAATATAGTTAAGTTTGATTTTGTATCTGTATATGAACGTACGTATATTCTATTTAAATGAAATATGTTTTTATAAAAAATACTTCCTAGACCTAGATATTAGTTACTTTTGTTAACAGCTATTTAAAAAACACAATTTAAGTTTAATTGAAATGGTGTAAGGTCCTTTGTTAGCGCCAATGTGGCACCATCATTTACCAGTTTGTGTGTTAAGGCAGCTAAATTCTTGGCATCGTCAATACCTGAATGTTGTCTACCCTCGAATTGTAGGCCCACATAGGTAAGGGCGTCTAGAAAATTAAACGGTTTGTATTTGTACCATTCCCGGTAAATTACACGCATATCAATCCATTGATTAAAATATGGTGGTTTCTTGATACGTTTACGGTTGCATTCCTTATCTAAACAAATGCCGAAATCCCAATCGGTCCAAGTTACAAAGGCACAATTGCCTATTTTATTATCTTTGGAGACTTTTGGCAGCGTTAAGTGCCGTGCTCGTAGTTCTTTGCGCAGCCATTCCTGAAACATCATAAGAGCAGTCTGCAAAGGTATGCCATTATCGACAGTTTTCTGTGTTATTCCAGTCAGTTCACTGCAAAATGCACTTAATTTAGGCGATTCAATGGGCATTATGTATTTGTGAAATTCTGCTTCAATTTTGCCGGTTTTAAGGTTGACTAAAACAGCGGGAAATTCTAAAAATGGCAGAAAAATATTAAACCAAACTACTTTTTTTTTTTATAAATCTTTTATTTAAATACACTACCTATGATCTCAGATTCTCTCCATTTAGGTGGTGCTTTATTTTCCCAGCAGGTAGCCTCAAAGTCAACAGCAATAACATATTCATAGGGTTGTTGTGAAAGTTTGGATTTAATGGATTTTGTGGAACTATTATTATTATTTTGAGGTTGACCACCATCAACATATATGGTATCAATAAGGCCAAGTTGTCTGTAAAGGTAAGAATGCATGTTTTAAATGTAAAAAAATAACAAAAAAAGTGTTCAAAAAAATTCAAAATCAGAATTAAAAAATGTTAGAATAAGAAGTTGACTTAAAAAATCTAAATTTCTGCATTTGAATAAGAAAGTTTTAAAGTTGTATTGAAAAATTTCGGAAACTGTTTAACGATTCGAAAACAAAATGTTTTCTAAAAGAATTTCCGATTCGAAAAGCAAAAATCAAGTGATGACAAATTTCTAATTCAATCTAATTCGTACGAATTTAAAAAATTAAAATCGAACTATTTAATAACCATTCTAGACTTTCTTGTTCAATTAGAAGTGGTTCAACGCAATGCAAAAATATGTTTTATTAGAAATAAAGGTTCATTTAATAAAGCCTAGTGAAATTATTAATCAGGGGAACGCATCAGAAAGGGAATTTTTTGACTCTCTTTTTATGAATGGAGTTTGACAACACGGTGGAGAAATAATTTAAACGGTGCTGTCAAACTCAATACATAAAAAGGTAAAAAGTAATAGTAAAAAATTTTCGTTTACTTAATTAATAATTTCACCATGAAATAAAGCATTAATGTAGTTTGTTTTAAATTAAAACCTATTTTTCATTTTATACTTAACTCTTACTCATTTTTTACCCACCCAAATTAAGTTATTCATTTTTTTTTATTCGACTTGATTCAATTTAAAATAAAATATTTTTTGAAAATAATTCAATTTCATCAATAAAATTTATCAAAAAAAAATTAAAACATAATAACCTTTGTATTAACTCTGCTTTCCATAACACACCACCATTGGCCTATCGCGTAATAGAAAACCATTTGTTTCCTCTAGAGCTTTTGATATTATTGGCTCTATAGATGTTATTTGCTCCCCCTGAAAAGTTACAAAAGCTTGACCCTTCATACGGCCATGTTGCATTACTTTAATATCTAAATTAACGGATTTTCCCTTGATGTAACGTTCGTAAAGCATTTTCAAGTCCTCGATAGTTACATCTTTGTGCAAATTTTTAACATAAAGTTTATTGCTAACTTGACCTTTCTGGTAGTTTTTGTAAATAGGTAACTTTTCAAGTTCCTCTAAGGGAAGTTTAAGGGTTTTTAAATCTAAAGGCAAAACTAGTACGGGTTTTGGAACTTCTTTTTTTTCGTTTAAGTTTTTAGAACGTTTGATTTGCAGGTCTATTTTATTTGTAACAGCAGTAGTACGCTCTGGGGCTTCAAATATATCCTTAAGTGACAGATTAGTTGTGGTTTTTGTTTTAGTAGTTTCTTTGCTTAATTTTTGTGTTGTATGTAACATTTGACGAACTTTCTTTTTGTATTCTCCCGCTTGCGCGGGAAGTTTTCTTTTTAAAACTACTTGAGGTCTGCTTTTATTGAAATCTTCCTCTGAAGATTCCAATTCACTTTCATTTTCTTCTATGGTCTTTTTTTCTTGCAGGTTGTCTGCTGTATTATTTATTTGTATAGTTTTATTTTCAGTTTGTGTACCCGTTTCTTTTGGCAGCCCGGGCGCCGTGTACTTAAAACTTCGTTTAATAAATGGAGGCTCTAAGTTCATGCGATTCATTAAATGCAAAACTTGTGTATAGAAGCGCTTATTACTCAACAAGGAAATGGAAATATTGTCCAATATATCCTTATTAATGGGTGGATAACTATATTTTAAGTAAGGAGCAGGTGGTTGTTCAAAGCCCAACTCTCCGTCTATGGCATATAATTGTTGAACATACTTGCTAATTTGTTGACTTTTTACATCGCCTCTATATACAGCTTCAGTTTGCAGTGTCAACGTTGTTTGTACACTTTTATGGCATTTCTTCAAACGTTTTTGGCCCTCCTCCTTTTTTTTGGGTCTGATGCTACTGAAAACTGAAATGTTGAGCGTTTTACCAGCAAGTTCTAACTCCCTTAAAATATTTAAAGCCTGTTCCGCTTCACTTTTAAGTTCGTAAGTGATTAAAGCACGTTTGCGTCCAAATGGTTGTATTTGTTTTGCCGGTATGTTTAGGGAGTTTAGCAAAGACGTTAAGTCTTCTATTTGTTTAGGTATATTTTTGAATATAAGAGTAGTGAAATCTGCAGGAACTTTATCCATATTTAAATTTTTTTGCTAAGTTTGCAAAATTTTTTTATTTTGTCAATTTCTTGAGAAAAACAAAAAACAGCTGCTGCTCACTAAAAAGAATTAAAACAACGATGTTGCCATGTAATTTCAACTTTCCCTTTTAAACCACTTTAAAAAACGCTTAAATATCCCCTTAGTAAGTGTATTGATTTTTGTTAATCTACATATAAAAAAAAAATATTTATTATATACCAGCAAAAATACCACATTTTTTTAAGGATTGTGATTAATATATTTATTTAATTTTTGTTTGGCATCGTCTAAGCATCAAGAGATCTATTAATAAAATTTTTAAAAATTTGGCGCAAAAAAATGCATCTTATTTTAAATAAAGTATCAATTAAAAAAAAAGTTTTTAAGCAATTTAAGCATATTATATGTTTAAAACAATAAGGTTTACCCAGTCAGCATTTAAACGATTGTTTTGTAAAAAACCACAGTCTTTAACGGCAATCAAAAACTACTTATCAGTTAGTTGTACTTAAAAGAAAGCGACATTTAAAAAAAAAGCAAAAATAAAATGTACAGAGAATATGCAACTATGTATAAATTAATAATTAAAATGCTCGAAACTTAATCAAAAAAGAGTTGGGAACGCGGTGGGGGTACCAAGTAAATTCATTTATATTTCAAAAAATAATAATGAAATTTTCTTATGTAATAAATAACAAACATAAAACCAATGCTTTTCCATTAAAAAGCAATTTTTTGAAATTCAACCAATTAAAAGTAAACTGGCTTCTTAAATATTCCATCACCGTTAAAATAAAAGTAAATAGTTTTAGTGTTATTGCAATTTGAGGAAAACATTTGAAAAAATCGCCAGCAAAAAAAAAAATGCAAAAAAACCCGGTTACTCGACCAGTTGAAAACATTCTTGATACCCTAATGTGAACGTATGTCTTTAGCAATTTTTTTTAACAGTTTCGCGTTCAATTTTTTGTGTTTGTATTCTGGGCTTTTTTATTTCTTTTGTTCATTTTCATTCATTAAAATCATGCAAAATATTTTTTAAGAGTAAGCAAGCACACATTAACAATGATTTTAACTTGGCCAAATGCTAATAATCACGTACACCATAATCATGCCGGAATTACTACAAATAAATGAATGCATTTTTTTTTTAAATTTCAACTTTGTTTTAATTGTTTTCTGGAAAATTAAAAATAATGAGGTAAGTTAAAATTATTTGTATGTGTAATACATATGTACATATATATTTTTTTTGCAAAAAATAATGTAAATAAGCAGGGCAACCAAAAATATGCAAAATCATATTTTTTCTGCGAGTCGAATTAACCTATAATGTTGTTATTCAAACGTTTCGAAACTTTTGCAAAATTTTGGCATCGATTTGTTAGGGCATATTTTTTATATAACAGCATATTTGGTATATTTTTCTTTTAAGAGCTTTCCCCTTGAAAAAAGATGTATGAAATCTGGCGTTACGTTACCTTTTTCCTGGAATCACCCATATATTTTGAGTTTTTAAAGTTAACTCGATTCAAAAACGATTTCAATTTTTACTTTTAAATTGTAGTTTTAAATGTAATAGAGTTCAGTTAACAAAGCAGTAGGATAAAAACATAAATAAAAAATATTCCATTCTTGAATGTATAGAAAAATATCTATAAAAAATTGTTTATTATTTTTCTATTTTAAGCGAGTGTTTTTATGCATAAAATTTCCTTGTAGTCTTTTATTTACAAAAAAATCTTACGACATCATTTTTTATCTGTAGATTTTTTTAAATTAATTTTCATTCTTTAATTTATTCTTTTATTACAATTATTTTTAAAATATTTAAGCCATTAAAACGTGTTAGTGTTAACAGTATTGTCATAGTTTTTAAGATAAGAACAAATTATTTAAATTATGTTGTTGTTTTCACACAGATTCTAAATATAAATATGTAAATTATTGTAATTTTTTTTTGTAACTCTTGCCAATAACATTTTACATACAATAAGACAATTAGCGGTTAAATAAATTATTAAAAAAGTTATAAAGTAATAAAACTATAAAGTTAACGTCATTAATGAACAAAATGGGCGTGATGTCAGGAAGAAATGTTTAATATATTGTTTGCTAATGCCTATACAAAAAAAAAATACCTGGATTTATTAGGTGTAAAATGCTTAATAGTTGGTTAAAAACAAGTTAGAAAGTTAAAGTCGGTCACATACCCTACACTACATCTGTATAAAACTCTTTGAAAAAAAATACCGATAATATTAGTATTCAGTTTAAAGTTAGCGGCATAAAGATAAATATGTGTGCAAAATTTTGCAATAATAAATAATAAAGAAATAAAATACAGGGTGTCTGGTGACAAATTTATATTTTTAAATGACATATTTTGTTAATTTTAATAAATATATAGTTGGAGAGTTTTAAATAAATATCCAGGTATTTTAAATAGATTTCCTCTCCCTCTTCATTTCCTGTTTGTGTTTAAGAAAGTGAATGTCAAAAAATGTTCAAATTTTAAACAAAATAAATAAATCTGACAATTACTTTTAGTAAATTTCAATACGAATTCAAAATCAGCTGGGTTCTTAACACTACCTGTATTAGTGTATCCTGGTTTAGATGTATTTATCCAAGGCTTCTAGGTCAGAATTCCTTAATATCATATTTTCAAACTAATAATCTCAAAAATTAAAAAAAGTACCAAAAATGCAAAAAAGTAGTTTTTGCCGGAAAAGTAGTCAAAAGCTTTAAATATTATATTTTTTGTAATATATCGTTTTAAGCCTTTAGCGATTGGGATATTCCATTGTGGCGAGTCATTGTGGCGAGTGTGTTTATTTTTACTAACATTTTTGATTATTATTCAAACGTTTCAAACTTGTTCTTTTAAGAGAGCATTTAGTTCTTAAGGATGATATGTTTTTTAACGTTTTATTAGGCTGGCGCTAAAAAAACACGATTTCTGCTCATAATGGCCAGTAAAAGACTGCGGACGAAGTGACCTTACAAGCTTTGGTTTTAAGAAATTTTGACTTTAAGATCGTATTGTAAAAAGAAAGACACATATTTTTATTTTTAAAGTGGTTTTAAATATTTATGATTGTATTTAAAACATTAATTTACAAAAAAACTTTTTCAACAATTCCCTTTTAGAAAATGTGACGGGTGTGACATTTTTCCCAAAATGTAAAAATACACAATATATTATTCAGTATGTAATCGTTTTAAACTCTTCCCAAATTAATTAAATTTAAAAAAGAACTTAATTTTTTATATTTCGATTCTTTTCAAAACATAATTGACTGATTTTTTTAAACAATAAAACGTTTTTTTGCTCCTAAGGTTACATTTTAAAAACCCTTTTAAAAAAATATTTATATTTTTTTGAGACCTATCGAACACAATTTGGATTGTGTTTCTATCTTTATAGATTAAGATTTAAAAAGGTTTGTAAAAAGCACTAAACAATAATTCTTATCCTTTTTGGTCCCTTAAGATTTAAAGTTTAAAAAAAGTACCAGACAACTGTTTGTATTTTTTTGAGAAGAAAATAATACTTTTTTGTCCCATTTATTTCCTTAGGGTCAGAATTTTTAGAGATCCCTGATAGGTAAATCTATACATCGGGAGGGTACTTACAGTTCAGAAATCAGGTCATTAGCTTTGCGCGTTTAGACTGTGAGTTGATTAATTAGTCAGTCAGTCATATATAGATTATCGTATGTTGATTATTGTAAAATAATTCAAAAGTATTTCAATAAATAGAAATAAAAAAATTTTTATAGCAGTGCTATGTTTAAAACATGATCTGGCAAACTTTTTAAAAAAATTATATCTTATTAAAATAAATTTTTAATTTTTCAATATATGTATGTAGGAAACCACTCAACAAAGTAAATATGTTTGAATTTTCTTTTCCTTATAAGCGTCATTACGAATTGTAACTGCTTTCTCTTTGTTTGAAAAACAAAAAAAAAAAAAAAAATAATAAAATGCGTCACAGGTTTGAAGCGAACAGAAAATAAAGGAAATCTAATTTTAATTAAGTTTTTTAAAAATATTTATTGGCATCTCCATTCATAAGCAGTACAAAATGTATTTTGTTTTATGATAAATTATTAAATTTTAAGTGCAAGCACAATTTGTTTAAAATTCAATTCAAAATTATAATTGAATTTAAAAAAAAAAACAAGTAGAAACACTATGTTTGGCTGTGTCGAATCTTATACACCATTCACATTGGCCTTTTTCTATCCCCAGTGACTATCTTCCAGCTATGTTATTTTCAGAAAGAAACTATAAAAAAATGAAACTATTTTGTGGCAGATTTGAAGTCGATAGCAAGTTTAGTTTCCAGGATGTAAAATTTTTTAAATTGCGTAAAATTGGACTGTTTGTATAGGCCCTACTACTTACCGTATTACTTTTCCACTATTTTTTTTTTAAACAACAAAAAACAATTGTCTTAAGTATATTTTTAAAATTGTGACACTAAAACCGGTTCTGTAGGATTTACATTGGCTCTGGAAACTCGACTTTAACAGAGGCACAGATGGACATGTCCAACTTGGCTTTCGAATCTATAAGGATCCGGAATATATGGGGTCGCAAATATATATTGCAGAAATTACAAACACAATGACAAACTGATATTAAACTGCTATAAAAAGGGTATAAAAATTAGTGATTTAAAAAAAATACTGTGTGGCTTCTACTCAATATCAAGACAAATTAATATTCCATTATTGTATTTATCTCTACTTGATGGTACTATCAGTTGAAGTTCTATAAATTTTGTTTTGTTATTTGCATTTGTTTTATGCGGCGTTTGTCTAGTATAAGAGCGAATCAATATAAGTTTGTATGTATGCATGTATTTATGTACGTAAGTCTGTTGGTTGAGTTTCGTCTCCCGCTCCCAAAAGATACGGATAAAACTGACAAAAACTGCTTTAAAGCGGTTTATTAAAAACAAATATGTTCTGATCTATAAAAGGAAAAAATAAAAACAAAGCAAAAATAATAAAATGCAACAAAAAAAGTTTAAAAACGCAAATTCAAATAATAGCAATTGAAAATATAATAAATGTTAAAGTTTTGTAAGTCTTTTTATAAAGCAAACTGTGAGTTTCATTTAAAAATTTTGATTTTTGATTTTTATTTAGTCATAATTTTTTGATTTTTATTTAGTCATAAGGTATAGGTGCATAGTTTATCTACATATAAGTATTTGTATATAAAAAACTAGTGTTAATGACTGACTGACTTATTCAACATCGCACAGCTCTAATGCGTAATGACATGAAATTTGGGATGCGGGTACCTCTTCCGATCTATATACATATGTACATATATCCATTGACTTTGGAAATTCAGATTCAAAGAAAGTGAAAACAGGCAAAATATGTTAAAATCAGCATGTTTATATCTCCTTAACTTACACACATAAGAAACTAAAATTTAATTACCAAAATGATTGAATCAATTAATAAAATGTTTAGTTTGCAGCTATCACCAATATAATTATATCAATTGCCTAAATTGTAAAAACTGAAGAATAGCGATTTATTTGATCCAATTAATGAAATATGAAGTAATAAAATTCAGAAAGATAAACTTTATTGACTAGTAGAAAAATAAATGATTGCATTTGTTTAGTAAAGTCATTATTTTTGAATTTGGAACGCTAAAAATTCGCAGAGACATCTGTTTTAATGTTCTGTGTACTTTTGGTAGTTACGTCCTTTTGCATTTCAGATGGCGGTATGCACTGATATTTCAATCTAAAAATAACTTTCGTCTTAAGTTATTCCCGGACACAATTGTTACAACTACAACAACAACGGTAATCATAAATAAAAGTAAATAAAATGTACCATAACTCGAGTTGCCTCAACTGATAAAGAAACTTCAATTAAGAATAATTGAAAGCAGCAAAAACGGCCACATTTACAAATTAACCAACCCAAGAGCAGCCCCATAACCGCAGACACAGCAGAGAAATTAAATAAAATGCACTTACAGAGAAACCAAATAAATGTAAAATTTTATACTTGTAACAATGTAAATAAATAATAAAACGAGAAAATCAACGGTAAATTATTATTCAAAAACCAGACAAACTAAATAATAATAATATAAGGGCCTAAATATGAATGATTTAAGCTAAATAGAAAACACATTTTGAGTCCGTTTAAGGAAAAACAACACATTAAGTAAAGAAAGGTAAAAAAAGGAAGTTGTACGTAGTAATACTAACAAGAAGGAAAAATAAAGTCGTAGACCGAGAAAGAAGGAACTACCTCAAGAACCCACGTGGAAGTCCCCTCTCTATTGCCCATCTCCTTACATACCTAGGCTTGACGAAATGTGCCGTCAAGGCCTGCCTGACAGTTGGTGCAGGTAGTGACTTCACTGTCGAATTCTAACCAGCAATTCCTCTCAGGGGTTCTTATTGCTAGTGTTCTTTAAAAAAATGACTTGCGACCATACATCTTGGATTCCCGGCGTATACTAAAATTCTCAAGACCAATTTCCTGAAATATTCAGTTTTAAAAAATTTTTCTTATTCTGACTCAGGCTGACCAAGCTTCTTGCCACTTTTTCAATCATCCAGTGGTTGCAGGCTCCAACTCTTTTCCATAGAATTTTTGCTTCACCACTTTAAGAGATGCTCGACAGGGAAATAAGTGACTGTTCGGCAGTGCCGAATCTTAATATTCGTTTTTTTGTATTTTTATTTTATAGAAAATAGAAATTTCAATAAACTTTTCGTTTGTTATTGCGATGCGACTTCCAGGCTCATATCTAAAATATTTTTCTTTTAAGCAAAAACAAAAAAAAAAACATAAGAGAAATACCCCGTTGCCGGTTCGAGGTCGATAGGTTTAACAGCTCTCAAGATATGTCGTATTAAAATTTTTATAAAAATTGTTAATTTGTATAGGAGCTGCCTGCCATTTCTCTTACTCCTATTCAACTATTTTTTGTAGCATGTAAAGCTGTTGCAAAATTACTGTTCGTAGAAGTCTTAAAGTTTCTTAGATTAAGCGCATGAAAGATTTCACAAACTTTGTGTCCTTACAAAAAAATCTCCGATTTTAGGTTACAGCTTTTTAAAATATATTTGTGAAGTTTTGTGATAAACTTGGCTATATATATAATGGGTTTTATCCTACAAAAAATTGGTTGTGTGTGGATCATTAAACCCCATTATACACACTTCTTTCAATTAACTCATTAATCAAAAAATTTGTGTTTTTAATTAAAAATTTAATTGTTTTAATTAAAATTTGTTTACAAATTCTTTAAAAAAACTTTAATTTTACTTAAAGCTTTTTTTGACTTTACTTATGCAAATCTCACCTCAAGTCCAGTTGCTGGAGTTAAATTTTTTAATGTGGTGGTAAGAATATAAAACTAAGTTTAACACTTTAAAAAATGACTTGTTGGCTGAATGGATAGATCGTCCGTCTCTTAATGGATAAAAATTTTAGTTAAAAGCATCTACATAAGATAATTTATGTTAAAAAATTATTCTAGATTATGTTCATAATTTCGGCAACTTTTCTAAATTTTAATAATTTTAAACAGACCTTAGACTTTAAACAAACATCGTTTTGAATTTTTAAAAGCTAAAAATAAATACTAACACTTTTTTTTAATGTGAAAAATTAAACAAATAAAAAAATCGCGTATAGAAATTTTTTTATACAAACACACGTTTTATTTTAAATTTCATTTAAAATTTTCACAATAACAGTATTAAGAATTATTTTATTAAGATAATAATGCTATTACTTTACACTTCTTTCTTTTAAGAAAGAAATGCTTTTAAATTTGTTTTAAGATGTTAATCATATACTATTAACGTATCGCACGCTAAATAGAAAATAGTCACAACTAAAAGTTATAAGCTTATCATTTCATAATTATTTATAAGAACTTTTCGATATCTTAGAAAAATTTATTTTGTTCAGCTTTAATAATAATTACAATGAACTTATTTAAATTTTGATAACTAAGTATAGAATTTTTTTTTAATTAGGTTATTCAATATTAGCCGAGTTTAATTAATACAATTTCAGTTTTAAAATTCTAGTAAAAGCTTGTTTAAATGGAACAAATTTACATTTAACCTACAGTAGTGCCAAATAGAAAGAGTGCTGACGAGAATTCGTAATTGGTTTGGAAAGTGTATTACACTCGGCTAATATCACGACTCAGTTTTTATAAAAATTTCCATTTTAAGCTTTCACAATTTTAATAGGGAACTTAAAAACCAGTCAGCTTCCTAAAACGTAAACGAAGTTTTCATGTTTGCTAAGGATTTGATCTGGGAGTTGGAATATAAAAAAAGGGTTTTAATTAATTTTAGGAATTAGTGCGATATATTAATTAAATAAATTATCTAAATCAAATAAAAAAAGAATCAAATTTCGATTTAAAATTAATTTCGTCAAAGATGTGTTAATTAATTCTAGCAAAAAATTTAAAAAATACTTAGAGACAATTACTTGGATTTGAAGTGTTAAATGCTTTTTTTTATTAAAAAATTAAGAATGTAGTTAAAAAAGTAAAAGTGAAATTTACATATTTTGAAACTGATTTTGGGATAATGATAAGAGTTTTATAATATGAAAGTAGTTTCATCTAACTAAATATTATAACTAGGTCAACAATTAAAACAAATTTAGCATCTAGCATGAGAGCATTGCCTTACGTCAAAAGATTATAAAATTTATCTTTATTCCGTTTTATTCGTAAATATTTGAATACAAAAAACATTTATGCGATAAAAGTGATTTCACACGATATGTATTTTTTTACATGACTTGTGAACGGGTTTAAACATTGCATGTGTGAAATACATACATACATTGAAAAGCCATATGACAAATTTGTAATTAGAGCGTGTTCTATTTTCATCTGACAAAGCACGTGCCATCAGCTGTTTTTAGAATAACAACAAGGAAAAGTAAGTTGTTTATTATGGTTTGGAGGTTATGTCAGGTTAAATTACATACGTACGTGTGAAAGAAAAAATGACAAACCATTTGTAAAATGACAACTATAGCAGACATACGCAATTACATGTGGATTGCAAAAGTGACAAGTCACGTGAAAAATACATATCGTGTAAAAGCATTTTAAAAGATTTTACATAAACGTATATTTAAAATGAAAATTTGCAAACAGGTTCGTTATTTATTTATTTTTTGACAAATCCCGTAAGCTAGCCAGTCTTATCTATTTTTTTTTAAATTAAAGTAAATATTTAAACAAGTGTTTAGGATTTTTTTTTATTTCTACTAAGTAGGTAGTTATTGTTAAAAATAAAAACATTGTGCAACACCAAAAGTATTTAGAAATTTTAATGAACCAATCACTCAGAAGGTGTTTCCGATTCGATATGGGTGTTAGACTTTAACTTTTACCACATTAACATTGGCACAAATAGATTCTGTCGATTAAAGGGTAGATTTATTATATTCATTATATTCATTGTGCCATGATCCATACCAATTTTGGTGCTGAAGGTATAAAGACTAGTGCTTGATAAAAATGTATAACAAAAACTGTATTTTTGGTCACGAAAACATACTTTTTTGTCATAAAACGAGGGTAACTGATATCTTAAAAATAATTATTTCACCCAAAAATAATAATTTTTTACTCGAAAATAATAATTATTTTTTTCCAAAAAGTACATATATATCAGCAAATGTTAAAAAATAAAAAAATAAAAAAAACATAATACTATTTGCTTTTTTAAGGCATATTATATTATATAATTTTCTAAAAAATTATACCTATTTGAGAAATTATTTTTCTAAAATTTTATATTAATATGTAGACATATTTATCACTGTAGGTGAAGTGATTTACAAAATAAGGGGGTTTAATATATTTAAATAAGCTGACCCAAGTGCACATATTGGTCCTAAAATATATTTTCTTACAATAATTTTTTTTACGTAGAAGCAAAACTACATAACTTCCCCCCTTATTTTTGTTTCGCCGTGTGAGTTTTTATTTGCTGCAGAACACAATGGCAAAAAAACTGAGTTAGGAATTATTTATATATCATTAATGTGTCCTTTCTTTAAATCCGTAATCCAATTTTTGTATCTCAATTATATTGGAATACATGAAGCTTCAAGCTTTCTTCATGTCCACAATTTCACAGTTTAATAATAAAACACAAAAAAATTTTCTTTAATAAAAAGAACACATTTTTTTGCCGTGCTTTAAAGAACGGAGATATAGTAGCGTTTAAAATGATGAAATGCGACATAAACACTTTTTTTTTATTATTTGGTAAAATTTAAATAACCTTAAAATATTTTTAAGATCTTACGGTTTTATTTCCAACAAATGTATCTATTGATGTTTTTTATTTTGAAAGAAATCTTTCGTATATTGTTGTTCTTTATAGTATTTTTCGAAATCGCACTGTTGTACCGTGCAGCAAATAAGAATTCACACGATGATTTATTTTCTACTTGCTGTAAAAGTGCAATGACATGAAACGTTATTGGCATGGTACAAGAAACAAGGTAAACTCATTACTGCAACAACAATTTTCAAAAAAAAAACAACATGCGATTTGTTTGTGTAAAATATTTTCAGTTGTCAAAAAACCCGCGCATTTCAGGGAAGGGAGTTGCATGTTTTTTGTTGTGTAAATATTTTAAAACGTTACCTTTTCTCAATTAGGTCATGTACTAACTTACATATACAAATAATTTTAAACTTTAACAAGGGCGCTATATTCGGCTGTGCATAATCTTAAATTACCTCTACATTGGTCTTTTTATTTACCCAGCCATCTGATCCAGCCGAGTTATTTCGTTCTGTAGAACATTTGAAGTAGCGTAACGAAAATTAATAAAAATTGTTAATCTGCATGGAGGTTACCCCTTCTCCTGCTCCTATCAAAAATGTTTTTCTTTATATGTAGGTCTTATTGTCCAATTACTTTTTTTTAGAACTTTTGAAGTCGATAGCTATTATAGCTTTCGAGATATAGCACATAAAATATTTATTAAATTTGTGAACCAACTTCGCTCTTTTAAATAGCGATTGACTCTGAGATATTTTTGATTGTTTGATATCAAAACGTTTAATGTGTGACTTTATTTGAGTCCAGAAACTTGATTTCAACAGACGCACAGACGACTTCCCTACCTATAAGGGTCCAGAATATAAGGTATTAAGTGAATATTGTAGAAATTACATACGGAATGACAAACTGATATATACCCTTATCACTGTGTGAATGGTGGAATTATTATATTAATATCTAATATTTTCGGCTTGTATACTTACGTTCTGATAAAAGTCAAATTTTTAACAAATGCGATTTTACAAATATGTACATATTGACCTTTTAAATACTTTTATTAATTTAATTATGTTTTCCTTTAAACCTTTTTTATTATATGTACTCTTTTGACTTACATAAATGCAATCCATCGCAAAATTTTTAACAATCGACTTTTTACAATACATATATTTAAATGGTTATTTCATTATATACATATATACATAGTTAACTATGCAGTATCAATACCAAGTTGAAACAAGGAGAAGATTTTATAATATCCACATTTCCATCCATGGCGTGTACATGTGTACATAAATTGTGTGGCATTAAATTGCAATGCATTTTGCAAGGAATTACTACATTTTTTTAAAAGTTTTAGACCTATTTTACAATTATTTATTCTTATATTTATAGTTTAAATGCAAATTATGGTTTGCAAGCCCTTAAAATGGTAATAAATTGAATTTCTTCAAAAATGTACCGCTTTTGCAGTACGCTTCATTTGTAAATAAATAACAACAATTTTGACAAATGAACATAAAACAGCTGATAATCAGCTGCGTGAACAAGTATACCTTATTCTTTGTACCATGGTTATTGGTTTCATTTATATTCAGTGTTACCATAGCATTTGAACTAATTCCCAACATATAGCTTTTAAATAATACTAAAACCGATGTACATATGTATGTAAAAAATGTATGTATTCTTTTAATTTTGCGTTTTTCTCCTTTTAAAGTAAAATGTTTATTTATTATTATAAGAACTTAAAAGATTCAATTAAAGTTCTTGTGTATACCGTTTGCATATTATAAAGCGATAAAAAAATTAATTGAGAAACGTTTTGCAATGTAAAGTGCCACTTAACGTTATCTTGAAAATACTTCCTGCATAACAAGGAAATTCAATTTTTTTTGGGTAGCACTGTCATTATAGTTGAAATTATGGTGAAATTATGTGTACCAGGTGGTGTTACGAGCACAGCTGATCTACTTTTTTTCATGCATTTACACATTTACATATCTTTTTTTGACGACTGAGCCAACGAAAACTACAACAAAAACGAAAATTTTATTCTCCAAATTTTGTTGTAAAATCAACACCACCTGATAAATAATTGCGCCATGGTTGGAATCATGGTGAAATAATCGTACCAGGTGGTGTTATAAGCACAGCTGATCTATTTTTTTCATGCATAAATCGAGGCTGGGTAGTCAAAATTGTTTACTTTTACATATCTTTTTTTGACAACAGAGCCAACGAAAACTACAACAAAAACGAAAATTTTATTCACCAAAATTTGTTGTTGTAGAATCGACACCACCTGATACTCATAATTGCGCCATGGTTGGAATCATGGGGTGGTGGTGAATAAAATTTTCGTTTTCGTTGGCTCATGTGACAAAAAAGATGTGTAAAGGTAAAAAACTTTGACAACCCAGCCGCGATTTATGCATGAAAAGAGTAGATCAGCTGTGCTTGTAACACCACCTGGTCAACATAATTCCATCATGGTTGAAATGCCTGTTGGTAATTAAAAAAAAATTCTAAGGTGACCTCGTCCCTACAACAACTTTCTGTAAAAATTTAGGAAGTATTTTGTTGTTGCTAAGTCCCAGCTTCGTTGTCAAAAACGATGCGATCACACGTACACACAGTATGCATAACTATCATAAAACTGTACGTCTTGACGAGAAAAATTTATGTCCAGGCAAAATCTAAATAAAAAAACCTGGTATTTTGTAACTGGGCTTTTTTATATACTGAATTTCAGATTTATCTACGCATGAATTTGTCTCGTCAAGACGTACAATAATATAAAAAAATTGCCAAACTAAGCTAGAAAACATATGTATGGAGGAAATAAAAGTCAGCTGATCAGTTACTCCTACCTTGTTCAATAAACCTTGGGCGTTGCAATACAAAACTTACAAAAACGATGTAAAGACGCCTCTAACTTCCCCAGAGTCGGCCTTAGAGAAATAAAGTGTACGACTGACCCCCGATCAGTACCCCCCCCCCCCCCCCCCACAAACATATTCCTAAAACATACTTACTTACCTCCTATCTCCATTGCCTAAATTGGCTCCCATCCAAAATTTGGGATATTGTAATAAATTTATTTTATTTATTTCATAATTGTTATTTTTCAAACGCATCACGAAATAAACGCACAAAAGTTTGCTCGTTATATGAAGTCTATATGCATTTGTCGAAAAAGCCATTTTTTAGGTTTTATATACAAATTTGGTAGGACATACAAATTTTTTGTGGCAACGCTGATCGGCCAATTAGCTTTTTGGGCAATCCTGTATGCATGACATATACAAGGTAGTGGTATGTATTTCTACTTTTTACTACATTCATAACACCAATTCACCTTATTACTTATGTCAACGGCAACACGATTGACGACTTGAAATTCAAATTGCCGTCAAGTTATATAGTAATGATATTTATTTTCTTTAAAATATCGACATTAGCCCATACCACCAAATAAAAACCGTTTTCGGATGAAGTTGACGACGGCAAACTGAATGCACTGCTAAAAAATTAACGACGAAGTAGATAATGACTTTTGTAATAAGAGGAGGGGAAATATTTATCAATGTTAATCCGTGAAAACACAAGAAAACAAACGTAAACTTTTTGTACGTCTTTACGAGATAAATTTATGCCTGGACAAACATCAAACTCAGTATCAAGACGTACAATTAAGAAAAAGTGCGCTGCTACTTACCTTGCCAGTCTTGTTAAAGCCATTTCTGTAGTTTTTGACGTTCGCAGTTAACAGCAGGAAAACTTATGATTTCGATGTTTTTTAATTCGTTATAAAAATGTTGGATTAAAACAAAGCAAACAAAAGGCAGTGGTTGCTCAATTTAAGAAATAAAATTATCTACTTTTTAATAAATAAAAAAATTACATTTTCGTTGCAGGTCAATTTTTTTTTAATTTGTTTATGAAAAAGGTTTTGTTGATTTTCTTTACGCAAATTTGTCATAGATTCTGTTTATGAAGTTTTCCCTTCCAGTCTTTGTTTGATCAATGTTATAGCAGCAACAACAAGAAGCTATTTCTTAATTAATGCACTTTTTTATTTGTTAGTGTTTTGTCACCTCTCTTTTTGGCAACAAGTTTTTTCACTTCTTTGTGTTAAAATTGCTTTAAACAAAAGCTTTTAAAAATTTTATAGCAAACTGGTAAAATATATTAAATAAATAGAGGAAACAAATATACAACGTTAAAAAATTTAAAACAAACTTAATTCCACAAAGTTTACGAGTAGACTAGTATTTTTCGCTGGCGTTTTACTAACTATTTACATTTTGTTGTTGCCGCTGTTAAATGCCGGCTAATAAGGGATGCCAGAGCAATTGCATTTTTGCCAACAAAAATCGCTTAAATGAGACTAGCTTTTTTCATTTCTTAAAAAAATTAGAAATACGCTATAAAAAATCGATTTTTTTCTCAATCAATTGTAATATAGTATGTGGTTTTTTAAATATATGCGAAAAGTTTGACACATATCAGGATTATGTAAGTGTATTAAGGTGCATGCATTAGGAAAAGGATTGTAAAGTTTTAAAAACAAAATTAATTTACTTAGTTGCAGTTGTAATATGTAATAAAGTCAAATATATGTGATACTAATTACACGAAAAAATTATAGAAGGAAGAAAATTATTTAAACTTATTATTAAATAAAAAATCAGTCTAGAATCTAAGCGTTATAGTTGATATATTACACGTTTTGTGGCATAATATTTCCCCTGTTATTAAATCCAAATATTTGAGGTCTGGTCACACTATTTAAAATTAAAGCTCTTTTTTTTTGAAACGTACCATGAAACGTGCTCTCTTATGTAGTTTCCAGCCCTGCCAGAAATTTACATCGCGAAATGTTTTACAAGTGCTTAATTATTTTAATTAGCTCTGTTGTTAAAGGTTTTGATCGGACATATAACAAAACCGAATTTTTTCAAAATAAACCCATTTAGAAATAATAATGTTTTAACCAAAGCATTAAAATGTAAAAATGAAATGCAAATTATTAAGGATATGATTATTAACACTAATGAAAATATATGTATGTAGCAATTTATTTTAACCATTTTTACCGTCTTTAAGATGTAAATTCATCGATGTTTTGATAAATAAGAGAATGATTTATCCTTATTTTGGCCGGTTTACGTGGAATTATTAATATATATTACCTAGACCCAAATCGTGAACGTATTCTAACAATCAACTGGAAATTGTCCGTATCTAAATTGTATTATCAACTTGATGTTTCCTAAAAGGGTTAAATCGTTAGAACATTTTAAATTTCAGTTTTGTTATATCATTGAACATATTAATATTATTTTTATTCCAGACATTTACATAAATAAAAACATGTGGTCCCAGCAGGAAAAATATAAAAACCATTTTTTGCAAATGCAGCTGAAACATTTAAAATCACAGCAAATTAATGATATGGTGCAAAAAGGTAATATATGAACTATTAATATATGTATAATGCTCGTATGTAAATTAATGCCCAAAATTTCTTTGAATTGTTCCTAGAGTTCGTTAAAAAACAAAAAGACCGTGTAAGATACAATGTACACAAACCTCAAACCATATGCAAAAGTGCTTTATATTTTGAAGATCGTGCTGTGTTGGCTTATGGCTTTCAAGCTTTACCTAAACTTATGAAGGAATTAGGTAGTAATAATTTGTTAACGCAATGGAAGGCAATCAACTCACTTTCGGAATATATAATTAATCCATTACATGCACAAAGAGCCATAAACCAGTTCGGAATTGTTAGAAGGTATATGTTTAGGATGAATAAAAATGCCTTTTTAATATATTTAATTCTTTAACTTGTGTATGTAGGTGCCAAAATGTTTTCTTGCGAATTCGTTTGAAGTATCGTAAGGTCAAGTATCGGGAGACAACATGTTTGTTAAATATATTTTGTAAGTAATATACATATGTTTATCGTTTTTTAAAAAATATTATTGCTATGACAGCTCTATAAATAAGTAGATGTAAAATTTTTTTGCCAACAAAATTTAAAAATGACCAAATATAGCACTAACTAGCTAATTATTGCTTTTTTTTTACATATTCATGTGTGGCTTCCCCATTGTGTTATGTATGTTTAGAAAAAATAGTTGTGTTCAATAACTTTCCAGTAATTACTAGCAACGAGAGAGTAAAAAGAAATATTTTTAAAATTGCTCTCAAAAATATTTAAAAGTAAATGAACACTTTTACAGTCAAAACTTGCAAGCAAATGTATTTTGTTATTGTAAACTTATAAAAATTTAAAACTTAAATTTTTTTTCAAAGCATAATGACAGAAAGACTGTTTGAATAGTTTCTGATAGTAAAATTTTTACTAGCAGAAATTATCAGAAACATTTTTGTTTCTAAACATTTTACGCTCTTTTTTGACTCTCTAGCTGCTAATTTTTTGTGTACGTGAACACTTACTAGTAATAATTATCGAAAATAAGTGATAATTTTCTGTAAATGAACACACCTAATGTCAGGTGTCGGTTTTAAATTTTTGGCCTTTGATTGCGGGTTTTCAAAGATTTATATGTAATATATCTAATTTAAATATTTTTTTAAAGATTACTTAGCTATGCACAGGAATGGCGCTAGAAAAATCATGGAAAAATATCGTTTACTTGATCAGTTTTATATGATAGTGTGTGATCGAGAGGAACTTCTAGAAACTGTGTGCAAAGTTTTACCTCTCCTTAGTCAAGATCTTGAAAATCGCCGCCAACTTATAGATGACTATAAAGTTTATGACAAACTGATTAAAATTTGGAAACGAGATCAATGTATTACATACTTTCCTTCTGATTTATGGTTGCATTTATCGCACATATTAGAAGAAACCCCTCGTGATGGCGTAAATAGTGGGTTTTTCGATATTCTTTACAAGCGCATTCAGGGCCGACTGCAAGGATTTTATTTGTGGGACATGAAATGTTTTGGCCTGCTTTTACGTTGTTCAGAAGGCCAAGAGCGGTTTTTACAAGTTGATGGTATTAAAATGTTGTACGAAATTTTGAGTGATGATCAAGTAAACAATTTTGAGAATGTTATATTTACCCTAATGAATGGTTTGTTTGCTAAAAAGATTTTATGGAGATGTAGAGAGTTTACAAATTTGCCTCTAATTGTAACAAAATTGGCAAAAGATATTGAAAACAATATGCAGCAATTATTCTGTTTACAGGTAGTAAAAATATTAAATTATTTTCAAGAAAGAGTCAGACGTTTACATAATCTTTGTTGTTTCAGACTTTACGTTTGATGGGTGTTATGCCAGTTATTAAACGTTTTATAAAGGCAAACTGTTTAGATGATATTAAAAACCTCAAATGTAAAACAACGGCTAACGAAAAAGAACGTGCTGAAATAGTTTATTGGCTAGAAAGGAAAATTTATCATACCAGTGATTTAAAAAAGGAATCATTTAATATTTTAGAAAATCCTGAATAATATTAAAACAAAAACTTTTATTTGGGCTTATGTGCGCAATTTTATCCAATATATTTTTTAAACTTTATTTGAATCTAAAAAAACAAAAATAATAAAAATAAAAAATCAACTATGTTTCCGTTCCTTTTTTTCTGTGCGTCTCAAATATATTGAAATTATGTTTGATTATAAAAATGACAAAAAAGAAATATACAAATTTTTAATTTAAATGCGAAACAAGATTTTAATTAAATATTTATATTTTTAAATTGGTTACGATGTACTAAATTATGTTATATCATGTTCACACATAGGTCTTGATTGCGTAATAAGCACATTTACGCAATTAAGGCCTGAATTAAGCTCAATTTACCGTACAAAATTTAGTTACAAGATAGATTGAGCAATTAGTAGTAAATTTCTTCACTACACTAGTTATATTCGATATGCAACCCTGCTTAATTAAAAAGAACTGTGTTAAGTTAGTATAAAAGCTTGAAAGCTTTTGATATGTACGCCATGGTGGAATAATAAGGTGACCTTGTTTCTACATCAAAACTTTCCTGTAAAAATTTAGCATATATTTTGTTGTAGCTATATTTTAGCTAGGTTACCAAAAATGTTGCTATCATACATACGGCATACACAACCATAATAAACCATAAACAATTTTCCAATCTAAGCTAGATAACATATGGCGTAAATAAAAGTCAGCTGATCAGTTGCTCCCACCTTGTTAAATGTACCTAAAAAATAAAAATAATATTTTTTTAACTGTCATATACTAATTGAGTAAGCCTAATTATTTATGTGTGAACACAAAACCAAACTGTTTAATTTATTTCAAATTGTTTCAATTTATGATGTATGTATGTTTGAACATGGTATTACATTGCTTTATACATACTATACACACATCATTTCATCTCCTTTTATCTATGATGCATGTATACACATTAAAAGCATTAAGTGTTTAATAAACGCAATACATAATTTACATACATACATACGAATTTTTTTAAACATTTTTTGATTCGCCTGAAAACTTTTGAAAAGTGATATCAAGTTCTATATATTTTACATGACAATAGGCAATATATGTAACAAATAAAAAATTGTTCCAAATATGCTTTTCCAATTAATATTTATTATTTAAACGGCATCACTGCCTTTATGTTATGTTAGTTAAAGCTTTTTTTTAACATAAAGCTTTTGTTTCATGTAGGTGTCACATATTACTGTCAAGTAGGCAAGCTTAAAATTATACATACAGAGGCGTAAGAAAGACAAAAATATTATTAGTTTTAGGGGTTTTATAGGGTAGTGAAAAAATAAAAATAAGTATGTATAGCGGTAAATCAATACCAGGTAGTCTCGTCCGGGAGGACTTTTTTTATATGGAGTTTGACAATTTGTTCAAATTATTTTCCTACCCTGTAGGGGAGCCAAAACTTCTCCTCCCGGTATTGGTATTGATTTCACCATGGTATAGCGTTTAAAAAATTTCATAAAGTTGGTTTGTTTTTGTACCACCCTTCCAATTTTTAAAGAAATGTATATTATAGCAAAACTACTTCGATAGCTGATGTAGCTTCCGAGATATAGAGTTCTAAATATTCCATAATATGTATGCCCACGACTATCACCCGCTTGCTTTTAGCAAGAAATGCTCTTTCAAAATAAGTTGAAGTCTTTAAAGTCTTCATTATATGATGACAGTAACAGGAGGTTCTGCGATACATTTGTTTTTTGTAGTTTTGTGTTTTAAAAATTGCTTATGTCAGATTTTTGCTAATACGACTGTCAGAAAACAGCCGGTCTTGCTGCTGCGTAAATAGGAAACAAAATGGCAAACTTATATTCATAAGCCCTTACTATCAATTAAGCCGATACTTCGTAAGCGCTTTTTCAATTATTTTTTAGGACTGAGCAAAGGACAACTATCAGCATTAAAAAGTAAAACCTACATAATTTTATATACAATCTTAATCCGCCATGTAGAGTTTTCTGTTTCTTAAAGGTACTTAAAAAAGTCTAAAATACTTTTTATCCAATCATTGGAACTAAGTCTTTCATCTTACTCGAAAGCAAACACTCTAAACACTATCTCGTCTGCATTCGCAAGGACCCGTTCTTCAGAGTCATACATTTATAAGAACGATAGTGCCACTTTTATTCACAAAACATTCCAGCCTGATTGTTAAAACAAGTTGAAGTATACGTCTTATTAAAAATTACATTCAACAAACTTTTAGTACAATTGTAAAATTTAAGTTTTCCAATCCTGAAAAACTTCTCCATGGTGTACTTTCGTACAGTTTTTTCCGTTATTAAACCGTTAAAACTGTTTCCCCTGTTAGTTTGTCCCAAACAGCAGTTTGTTACTTTTTAAGGAGACCTACGAAAACCAAAATGTAAACAAAAGATAAAAGCCTTGTTGTTTTTGTAAACTAACAAAAAGCTTTTTACGGTTACATTATAACCGTTAGTGTAAGACTTTTTATTATTTAAAAAAGAAGACTTTCAGCCAGCAAGCTTAGTTTACTGTTATCTCGCATGCGGTATGGTTTCTTTTCGGATTGTTTAAAATTTTAATTGGTCAAAATTCTAAAAGGATTGCGGTTTAAATAATTGGAAAATTATACAAGAACCTATTAAACGGCAACAAAGAATGCTATTTTTGTGTTTGTCGGTTGTTTAATATTTTCAGCTCCCTCAAAAAATGATTATTTTTTAACAAGAGCTTTTTCTTGTGTTTTTCTGTGTCGTTCTCTGTACGTTGTTCTTGTGTTTATCTTTTGCATTCGAAACCAAAATACAAAAGTAAAGTAAATAAAAAAACTAATGGGTTGCCGTGCTAAAACCTTGTTGATTCTTACAGTTATTTTTTGTAAATCAGTTTTGTGATGCCGTTTGTTTGTTAAACATGTGTTTAACGCAAGTTTGGTTTTGAATATTTCTTTTTCAAAGAAATAGAACGTAATGGAAACGTGAAAAAAGTAAAGTGTAAACAATTTTGTAATTTAGACAAAAAAACAGATTTGTGTAAAAATTATAATTGAATTATAATATATAAGAAAAAATTCTGGAATATTTTTTAAAAATTGTGTAAGCATGTGAATAACGGGAACAGCCTTAAAGTTTTTGACAAAAATTGTATTGCAGGAAGTAATTGAAAATTTTTAAATTATTATTATAAAAAAAAAAAAATAACTAACAAACATTTCTGCTACTAAACGTAATGCTTTTATGAGTTTAATAAAACATTTTGTATGTTATTTTAGGCTTGAAAGGCTTTAGTTAAATATTATATTTCAAACAAAAAGTTGAAGAATTCTTACATATGTAAATAAAACTTCATGCTTTTTTAAAAAATTTTTAATCTCGCCTTTTTGAAATGTTTTGAAACAATAACTAAGCTTTTTTGTAAAATTATTGATAGTTTTTTTTTAAATATGATTAAAAAATGCCTCAACTTACATTATTTTGATAGAAAACATTTCTTAAAATTATTTTAAGCGTAAACGTTAATGCACTTGCAAGAACACCATGCCTAGTGCCGTAAAGTAGGCAATAGAAAAGGTGCCATATTTATGTTGCACTAAATTACAACTAAGCGTTGCCAGTAAAAACATTTTGAACAAAATTTTTAAAAATATTTCTCTACCCTATGCATTCAATTAGTGTATTAAAAAATATATATAAAAAATCTAAACCTCAAAAACAATTTTGCTAATTTCTTTAGAGCACATTTCTTTGTTGTACCGATAGAACAGTGAAACACATTTTGACAACGCTCGAGTGAATCGGTATAGTCAGATATCTCAACGTTACTGGTGAGCTTCTTCACTCGTTTCCGTATGTGAGCAAGTAGCTCAAAATAGACTTTGGAGCACCAGCCCATACATAAGCTGTATTATATTTTCGGTTGGATGTAGAAAGTATAAAAACTATAAATATTAGATAGTGTGGACCCAGACGGAAAAAAGGAGTTCTAAAATCATGCACGGCTCTTGCTAAATTAAAAACAAATTGCCAGTTTTTCAAAAATATAAGACCAAACAAATATTAAAAAATACTTCTAGGGATTGTAAATAATTTTAAGAAAAAAAAATACAAGGAAACATTGGAAAATCAAGTGAAGCATCCCATCCTAATGGAGTTAAACTATTTATAGTATATAATATATATTATATATTATATTATGTATATTCAATTAGATTTTTTAAAAATCAAGGGTTTTTAAAATTTTTATTTTTGTTTTTTTTTTTTAATAACTTTTTGTGATTTATTTTTTGCCAAGAAATAATAATTATTTCTTAATATTTTTTGTGCACAAATAATTTTTTTATTTTTAATTAATATAAAAACAAAAAAAAAATTAAATTTATAATAATTGATTTTAATAAAAATTTAATAACATTTTTTTTGCAAAAAAATCAAAATCATAAAATAACAATGATTTATTATAAAATAAAATTTTTTTTTTTGGCAAAAACTTTAAAAACCAAAAAATAATATTACATATACATATATTAAAATTTTATTTGTTTATCATAATTTTTACGGACCCTGGTATTTATTTTGCTGCATAGTTAAAGGCTGAACAATTTGAGGCTGTTCCAAAAAATGCCGAGCTAAATAAAAATCAGGTTTGAAATTATAACTTAAGGCTCATTTTAAAATAACAAAAATTCTGCTAATTTTTAAGTTTTTAAAAGTCTACAAAATAATGAGAAATATGTACATCGTTAAACAATTACTAAAAAGATAAAAAAAAAATAGTAAAGGTATGTGAAATTAATTAATGAAAAAAAATTAATAAAAAAGGTTTTAGCAAAAAAGTTCTAAGCAAAGTAAAAAACACTTTGATAAAGTCATGTGAAATTAATTAATAAAAATAAATTATTATAAAAAAGTTTTCAATAAAAAATTTCTAAAAAATTAAAAAAAATACTTCAGCCTAAGAATATATAAAACCTATAACACCTAAAAAAATTGCAGCAATGTTGCCTTCATTTGAAATTTCCGAAATGCCAAAGTCTTCATCAAAAAAATTATGGCCATTGTGCCAAAAACAAATATCTTATAAGGCAAATAGCTTTCAAGTTATAGGACAGCACCTACAACAACTAAAAAGTAAAACATTAACAACAACAGTATTACAAAGTATGAAACAAAATGCATTGAACATTGCTTGTACTAACAGTATTAAGCATAAAAGGTATACAATAACAACAACAGGAGAATTAACCCAGAGTAAACATCAACAACAGCAACAATCGCATTGTAAACTAACAACACTTAACGACAACAATAATAACAACAGCAACATAATTGACAACGAAAAAAGTTACAGCAACAACAATAATAACATATATAGCAGTAAAAATAGTACAAATTGTTGTAAAAATGCTATAAAAAATAAGAAAAATCAAACAAATTGTTCATTATCTTCTTCTTTACTTACATTTTCATCATCAACAAGTGTATTTGCAAAACGAGCATTATCGGCTCCTTGGATATTTTACCTTTGGTTATGGCTAGCAATATCATCATTGACCCTTGTAAATTCTATACCATCACCATCGTCATCGATACAACAACTACAAAAAAGAGGTAAGTAAGTGTTTAAACTGTTTTGCTATAGGATTTTAAGCTGCAGGCGTATGTATGTGTTAAAACTAGAAAAAAACAACTAATGTTGAAAGAAGGATTTTTAAAAGAAAATAATTGCCTAGTCTTAGGCTGAAACTAATAATGATGTGATAGTAATTGTTTCAAAAGGGACAAGTAATATTGTTGGACTTTACAAACATTTAGTGCTTAAATAGAGCTGTTTCTTAAAAAAATTAAGTGAAATAATACTAATTATTGCTAAAAAAAAAAGAAAAAAAATCTTCAAATAATAATTTTTTAAGATCTTTTTTTATTAGAGTCAAAATAAATCACAAATTTTTAATTCAAGAAAAGTTGATATATTTATTTTAAGAAAGGTTTTCGAATAATGTTAATTAAAAACAAGCTTCGAGAGATATGTTGAAAAATATTTTTGCTTATATTATATTGGCTTGATTTCATATTTTTATTTTCTTTTAACTTAAAATATACTTATATTTTCCATCAATTTTTAAAGTAAACTTTATTTGAAGAAGTAAAAGTCGAATTAAATGCATTTTCGAAACCAGTTATAAATTTTGATCATCAGTACAATTTTAACGGCAGTAGTGTTTCAACTGTAAACATTGCCTATTTAAATCGCATGTTATTTGGGAAAAGAAAACGGAATTTCTTTTTTGTAAGTGAGAAAGAAATTTAACCTTTTTCAAACACATTTCGCTTTTTGCATTAAAAAGTCTCTTTGGCACTTCTAACTTGGGATGAAAGGCTTGCTTATTAAGTTATTATACTAACATAATAGGGGGAATCTTTTTTTCTGTAATTTTAATTTAATTTTTAATTAAAGAAATTTAAAATTTTTAATGCAAAAGTTTTAAATAAAAGTTTTAACAATTTTTTACGTGTTTTTTTTTTAACGGAAACTAATAACCAATTTGTTTTCAAAAATTTTACAAAAAATATTTAATAAATTTTTTAATTAATAAAAGTTTTCATATTTATTTTATTTTTTTTGCCCCAAAGTAAAATGATTTTAATTTTTAATGACTTTCTCCATTATATTGTCTAAGTATTCCATCTTTATAATATTGCATTAAACAAATTATCAAATATCAATTAATTTCTTTTACAAAAAAAACTTTATTTTACTTTCTTAACAATTTTTATTTTTGCTTCAAGAAAGAAAAACTATTTTACGGGAATACTTTTTTAATTTTTTGTCTTATTATTTTTTACAAATTACAAAAGTTTTCTTATTAGCTTTGCTTTCGTAAAATCTTTTTTAAATAAAATAAACTTAATAAAAATTGAGGAAGGATACAAGAAACTATGGGGAAATATACACACAGAAAAATTAAACCAAGTAATATTTTGCTTAAATCCAAAAATGAAAAGCATTTTTTTTGACTTACGGAGCTTTATTTTAGACATATTTATTATTTTTTAACTTAACATTTTTTTCTGTATTTGCCGTTGCTGGAATTTGAACCTGGGACTCTCTGAACTGCAAGACCAGCGCGCTACCATACAGAGAAAACAACAAGTAGTTTTATGCTTGATTTTTTTAAGTAACCCGAATAGACTTGATTTAGGAAACCCTAAGTACGGATCGTACTTAAAAATTTTATGATTTTGAATTAATTCAAGAATAAAATTTTAGAATGTATTATTTCTTTCTCTGTGTTTGCCTAAATAGATGTTTTTTTAAAAAACTTGGATAGTGATGAACAAATTTTGTTAATTTTAGGATTTATTTGTTTTATTAAAAGTTAAGGAAAGTGTGTTCAACGAACAAATTGATGAATAAAGTTATAAAAGTTATAAATTATAAAGTTTCAATTCTTATAATAAAGCAAAACTAAAAGTGTTTAAAGTAGTATAATGAGAAGGTGATTATTTTTTTAAACAAACAAAACAGCCACTTTTTTTTTTTAATATGATAGACGAATTTCTGACTAAATGTTCTGTTTTATAGCAAAAGTAACTAAAAGTACCCAATTGCTCACATCTTTAAGCCATCGTGGAGGGCATAATGCAAAAAGTTTTAACAACTCTTTCAAACTTTTATGCAAGTAACAACAAAATCATGTATCCATCTTGTTAATTTGTTTGACTAATTACGACAATTTGGCCAACTGGGCAGCTAAAGAAACTCAATTGCATGAAGAGCAGCTAAAGGATACAATCATAAGCAGAAAACCGTATGCATCAATATTAATAAAATTTTAAATTTTAGATTTTTATAAAGAACATTCTCAAATTAATTTTAATTTATTTAACATTTGCAATAACATTCTTTTTTTGTTTAACAAATTCTTAATAATTTTTTTTTAACAGGATTTTGCTTCTTGAGAATATCAATAAAACTATTAAGTTCTAATAGAAAGTTTGCATAAAGTTTTATATATTTGTTATTGTTAAAGTTGATAATAAAAGTTTGAAGATTGTGTTTAACTTTGGCTTTTCTTATGATGTATCAAAAAATGCGTAAATTGGTTATTGGAATTAGAGAGAAAGTCATAAATGTACAATAACAACAACAATATTTTATATGTTGTAATTAATTAACTTTATTTTGATTAACTCAATTTTAATATAAAGAAGAAGATAAAATATGAAATTATTTTTCAATAAAGTTATTTTATATATATTTTTTTGTTTTTATATTTACAATAAAAGGACGATAATAGATAAAGTAACTTATCCATTAAGTTAAGGAGAAATTTTTTTTTTAGTTTTCGAAAGAGGACAGTGTGGCATTTTCGGAGAATGAAAAAAAAATATAAATGATTCAGATATATTACCTAAGAGGTAATAAAAATATTCCTTAATTAATTTAAAGACAATGCGGTTTTGATAAGTTTGATAGGATGTTATACTTTTTTCGTCCTGGATGCTTACATGGGTGGTAAAACTTATGTTTTTAAACTTTTATAAGACTTTAGCGGAATGGAACTCGTTTTATCTGATTTTTATTTGCAACTGTCAGATATACATTGTCATAGTTTCTTTTTAACAAGTAATCAGAACTCCAATCGAGGGTAGAGCAGGGAGTTGCTTTAATACCTGCGAAGAGAAAAAAAGAGGGTGCTTTAGGTAGAGAATTCCAAGGCCTGAAGGAAAAAGCTTCTTAACTTGGTTGGCAATAATTCCCTTCTTATGCTTCTGATTCACAAACCAAACGCTATCCTTGATCAAGGATGATGTATTCAGAAGCTCGAAATGTAAGTCATATCCGTCAAGATTATTAGTATTGTTTTTTCAAAGTATTTGGCTTAGACATCGTCTTTACCATTTACAATTATAATTCAGGAATTTCAAAATTTTATAAATTAGTTTTAAAAATGTTTAATTCCATTTCAGAAAATTTTATTTGTATTTCAAAAATTTTTGTTCCAATTTCAGAAACTTTTTATTTAAATTTAAAAATCTTCAATTCGATTTTTAAATTTTCTAATAAAATTTCAAAAGGTTTTAGTTCAATTTTTAAATTTTTATTAAATTTAATTTTAAAACTTTCTAAAAAAAAATTTCAAAATTTTAAGACAAATTTTGTTTTTATTAGTTTAAATAAACTTTATTTGAAAAAGTCAAGTTTTCCTACGAAAACTAGCCGAGTAGAATATATATTTTCGAAACCAGATACGGAGTTTAATCATCAGTACTTTTTGAACGGTAGTAATGTTTTTGGCTGTAAACATAACCTATTTAACTTATATGTTATTCAGAAAAGCATACGGAACTTTTTTGTAAATTAGGACGAAGCTCAAATGGCCTAATGTTTTTTGTATTAAAGTCTTATTTTATTTTTATAGTTCAATTTCAGGAATTTTAAGTTTACTTTCAGAATTTTCTAATTGTCTTTTAGAATTTCTTATTTGTATTTCGAAATTTTCCATTTGTATTTTATAATAAAAATTAAAAAAAAATTTCTGACATTGAACTACAAAAGTTTCATATATTATTTAGAAATTAAATAAGAGATTACTGAAATTAAATAAGAATTTTTAAAATTAAAAAAGAAAGTTTTAAAACACATTTGGAAATGGTGTAAAGGCGAGAGACAGCAAATAAGGTAAGAGGTGGCCAAAAATTTTGACCACTGTCAAGAAAAAAACTCAAAAAATATATACATATATTAAGCGGACCTTATCGTCCAATTCTGTGCCCTCTTCTGCTGGCTCATTAACAACAGAGTTGCCTGCTTTTGTCTTGTGGCGCCGCATCTCTTAAAAGTTTCGTAAAATTCCATCGGCATCCAATTCAAGGATGTCAGTTATCTGTTGATGTTGTACATGTAAAAAAGATATCTAGAAGCAAAAGGACCATTAGCAACTAACACTCTGTTAATGCCTTAGTTGCCTTAAAGCAGAGCCTAATAGCAGCAGAACAGAATATAAGTTTTCTGGGACACTCTACTATTTTTTACTTTCTTAAATTTATGGTTTAATAGAAATTTCAACCTATGTTATAAACCAGACAAACAAGAGCCCTGTATTGAACGTCACAATTCAAAATACAAATAAGTCTACTAAGATGTAAATTAAAGTTTACTATGATGGTGAAGAAATTGTGGCTTTCAAGACATATACCACTTTTTAGTTTTTTTGAAGAAGGTTCCCAAACATACTAAAGCTCGAAGAAAACTTTAAATATCTATGAAAAAATGAATTTACTATTTAAATTTTTGTTAAATATATATTTTGCTCCTGTAAGGGTTTGTGTGACGTTCAAGACAATTTAATGCGTACTTTCAGTTTTTACCAAATGCTACAATTTCTTTTTTATTCTTAAAATTTTGCATTTTCCATGCCATAAAGTGTTTTTAAAACTACTCTAGTGAAATGCAAAGATGGGTCAGGCGGTCCGGCACTAAGACATCGTAATGTTAAATGGACCATGTTTTTTGCAGTTGGGTTACTTTTGGAATAGTCCTTCTCCTTTATGGACTAGTCCATACACTCGTTTACAGACTGGTGGCGTTTTATGCAGGAATTATTTTTCAATAAGTGTAGTTGGAGGCAAGTGTTTAGTAATAGGAGGCAGCATACTTTTAGCTTTTAATATTGTTCTCTTTATGATTATCAAATGCAAAATATGTTGCCTAGTTATAGGCTTTATATGTTTATATCCCTTTTATTTCTAAAGCCATAATTAGATATGTTTACTTAATAATTTGTTTTATATTAAACAATTTTTTTTATTTTATTATAAATACATAATTTTATAAAAATTGTCTTTTGATTTATTTAACAATTTAATACTAAATAAATACGTAAACATTTTACGGCACTAATTAAAAACTTCAATAAATATAATCAATGGCTTAAATAACAAATATTTTGTTGTTTTTAAACAAACAGGCAAAAAAAAAACAAACAAAAAAATATGTAAAATAAATCCTGGAACATAATTTTAATATATTTTAATATAGTTAAACTAAATTTGCAATAACGCAACTACAAGAGGAGGTATTTTTAGACACATGAGTTCTTAATGGGTGCTTCCACAGCAATGTATGGTATGTGAAATCAAATTTAACACTAAAATTTAAGTCAAGCTCAAATAGCATTTGAGGGATATGTAAAGTTGAAAAGTTGGAAAAATATATTTATTTCTATGGGGCTTTCTTCGTCCGTGCTTCGATCCCACTTATGCTTTTTTTAAAATAAAGACATTAAAAGTATTTCGTGGCTGATTTAAAATCAGAAACTATTACACAGTTAAATTATAAAAATTCCCGGGGGAACGAGGTTCCTTAATTTTTTCGGAAAAAAACTCCCTGGTTCTAAAAAGCCGGAGAGTATAGTGTTGCGAGAAAGAGGATTTTAAAAAAACGGGGTCAGCTAATTTGCTTTAAGCTGTAGTCTGTGTGGAGAAAGGGGGAAATTTCCAAGAAAAAATGTATTTATAGGAGGAGGATAGGCAAATAGGGTGTATGGAAAAAACTTCCGGGGAAGCCTTAATCATAACTGAGCTGATAGTTTCTGAGGTACGGAGTACTGAAAACTTCATAAAACTGATATGCTTGTGTCCGATGTTGACAACCTTGGAGAAAAGAAAAAAAGTTCTTGTGACAGAGAGTACAGGCTCACGGATGAGCCCCCGTAAGATTTGCATGAAAAGTTGAAAATTGATTCAGTTCAATTCAATCACCTTGTTAGGATTCTTAAAATTGAAGCAATTTTTTTTTACTTTTTACTTTATTTATCAGAGCGTGTGTTGCCGTCTCGGGCCAGTGGAGACTTAATTATAGGACCTCAATTATTGGCATCGATATATTAAGGGTTTCTTGAGAGTTGGTGATACTGGAGTCGTTGTTCACCCTTTCCTTTTTATTTTGCAGATTGTACTTTACCTGCTCATTGCTTCTTTTTTTTCATCGGCTGGATTTTTTGGACCCTTTTTCTTGGCGATGGTAATTTTTTCAACCCTTCAATCCTTTATTGTATAAAAATTATGCGGCGAGTGCCAGGGCGATGATTTGCCGCCAGTATTGTGGTCATTACTCCCTTTATCTACTGCCCCATAGCTATTTGTTCAGCTCTCTCCACGGTTATGGAGATTATGGTTAATTTTCAACTTGTCAACTATTTAGAATCCAGCGGCTTATTAAGCGACCGCCAGTACGGACTTCGTAGAGGACATTTTAAGGGGGCCCTCCTAGCCTTTCTAACAGAAAAATTGCGTACCTCCATTTATCATTTGTACGAAAGGTAAGTGGTGGCTTTTGATATTTCTAAGGCGCTTAATAGATTCTGACATGGTGTACTTCTATCTTAACTTGCCGCTTTTGGTGTCGGTAAGCAATTTTCGCGATTCATATTGAGTTTTTTTAAAGGTCTTACTACTTGTTTTGTTATTGATGGCATCTTTTCCAATGAGTTTAAAATTAATTCCAGGGTACCGCAAGGCTTCGTCCTCCCTCCTTCTTAATTTTTCATCATTCTTAATGGCCTTCTAATCCTTCAAATCCTATCTTTTAATTTGCATATGACAGCTCTTTGGAGATTGGAGCTATTGGGCAAAGTAGGAATTAAACACTTCACCCTGATATAAAGCTGATCTCCGACTGGGGACGTGTGAATAGAGTGGTTTTTAATGCCCGTAATACCCAATGTTGTGCGTTGACACACAAACACACATTGGACCACACTGCATTGTCTATATTAATGGTTGGTTTAAGTATGGAGAAGACGGAAACTTTGGATGTTCTGGGCAAAAAAACCCAGCTAAATAAAATTAAATAAAATAAAATAAAATAAAATAAAATAAAATAAAATAAAATAAAATAAAATAAAATAAAATAAAATAAAATAAAATAAAATAAAATAAAAAAAAATTAAATAAAATAAAATAAAATAAAATAAAATAAAATAAAATAAAATAAAATAAAATAATTAATTAAATTAAAAGCTACAGTTAAATTTTGAGCTTTTCCAAAATTTTAAGCTTAACGAATCTCAAAAAGGAATGCCCCATATATTTTTGTTACCAAGCAAGCTTTTTTTTACAAATACCTAATTTAATTAGATTTAAATTAATATTAACAATGAATAAAATTAAAATAAATGTATGCATGCCATGCTGTCTGTTACATAAAATTGCATTAAATAAACAAAAAAAAAAAAAATACAGTGCAAATTATGTTAATAATAAATACGATTTAAAAAACATTTTTTTTGATTTAAAAAGGCGTGAGCATTTAATGCAATTATGGGTTAATTTTTTTTATTTATTTGCATTAAAGATAAATAAATAATTATTTAGTACATAACCAGATATATTTTTTTTTGAGATTTCGTTGGTGTTTTAAATAGAGATTAGTAATCATGTATTAGTTGTTTAAATGTTAATCGATAAAACCAAAAATATTTATGTAAGACACATGATGGCTGGAAACAAAAAAAAAAAAAAAAAGGATTATTTTTAATTGTTTTAAATTAGATACCTAAAACAACCATTTCCAAATATTATTCAGAATTTAATTCCAATTTGTTTAGTTTATGTAAGGGGTCAAATGAAAGTTTAGTGATAAGAATCAAACTTTATTTATAAAAGATTAGTAAAACAATTTTGTACAAATCTTTAGTTCACTGCCATTTGTTGTCAACACTGGGCTAACCAGTCTATCATCCCTTATTAGGGATAGCGGTTAGTTCGAGGACAGGGACCACTACGGGGCGACTATATTAGTTCTCGTTTTTACTTTTTTAACCTTTTTACTTTTCCGCCTTCAACTTGACAACATTTTTTTAGCGATTTTTGGCGACTTTTCAATTGTAAAACCTAAAAAAATTGCTTGCGATTTTTGACGATTTTGGATAACATCTTGTCAATGTAGCCTGAAAAAAATTGACAAACTTGTGCGCTAATTCTTATAAGCGATGAAACAGAACATGCCCGCAACTTCAGAAAAAATCAGTCTAAGGAAACCCCTAAATAAAACCTAAAAAAAATTTTTAACATTTTGTGCTTAAATTAAAATGTTTCAATATTTATCCATTAGGCAATCTATTAAGATATTTTAAAGTTTTGTAATTTGAACAAAAGATTTACAGCTGTAAAATATGTATTATTGTATTACTTTTTGCACATTTTGATTTTACCAATTTTGCATTTCGTTTGCATAAATATTAGCCGTTGTAGTTATAAACTGTAAATATAACTTTCAAAATAGTTTATTTCAAAAGAAATGTTGGAAAAAACAATTAAAGTTTGCTAAAGTTTTTCCTTCGACACATGCACGCACAGTTGCAAAGTTTTTCTCTTACTGGCGCAAAAGTTCACGAAAATTTTTACAGTCATCATTACCATTACGTTTCTTTTTGCATGAAAAAAAGAACACAGACACACACAAAAAATTACTTTTTCACATAAAAAAAAACTTTTTCCATTTTCCTTACCACTTGGCATCAGTAATTCTTTTTTATTTTTCTTCTTTATTCTACTTTAAATTGTCCATAGTGTTGAATATTGTTACTTCACAACACGAAGTATTTCTAACCAAAGTTCTTTGGTTACAGCGGTATTTGTGGTTGTAAAAATGGTCGAAAATTCTTGGCAACAACTATCCAAATTAATTTATTTATTACTCTACCATTTCTCAAAATAATATGCAACCGCATATACTGGCGCAAATACACATAAAAACATCAGAGAAATTGTACTGAAAAAAACCCACACACACACACACACAGAAACATTACAACGAAAACAGTCTGTCATGTTCGGGTGCCGACTGTGGTACGGCAAAGCACAGAACAAAAACAAAAAACTTTATTTAATGTTTATTTCTTTGAGAAATGCTTTAAACGAATATCAACAGTTTTTTTTGTCGTTTTCTTTGTTGGTATCATGCACATTGATTAAAGGCAGCGGTGGCAGAAGTTGCAAATATAAAGAAGTTTTAATCAATTTGAGCAATTGTAATACATATCTTTTTGATAGGGTTTTGTTAAGCTTAGGTTGAAAAAAGAAGATCTTAAAGGAAGGTTTAAAGTTTTGGAAAATAATAATTTCTTCTAATAAAAAGAAATCATCTGAACTAAAGCCAAACTAAAAATCAAAAATTTGTATTAAAAACAATTAGTTCAACAATAAATAAAAATTAACATGTTTAGAAAAATATTTAATTAAAACAGTGATCGGCTTGCTACACACTCCTAACTCTGGAAAACGAGTTTGAGAGAAGAAGCTCATAAAAATTGTATGAATTTTCTTAACACTTTTCATTTCACACCTTTAAAGTGCGCAACAAGTGTTACAGCATCAGACATAAAACATGGGGCTTAAACCTGTGGCAAAGTAAAGCAAATTGTGTTCTCCGCCACCCGTTTCATTGTGGGTGGGTTTATGGTTTTGAGTTGCCCTTTACTTAGTTTAAATATTTTTAATTTCAAGAGTTTTTAGTGTTATCCGAATCAGGGGCGCCCTTTAAACATTTTCGAAAAGTTTTTAACTGTTTTTTGTTTCATAAAGACCACTTCTTTAAAAAGGACTTTGGATAGCAACTGCCTGCTACTTTCTAGCATGTATACTCAGATTTTTCCATTTTATTTCCGATTACACCGCAATGACCAGGCAGTCATATAATGCATACTTGACCATATATAGAGTATTCATTAATCTTCTTCCTGCATTCAATACTGTCCTATATTTGGCGCTTCCCAGCATAGTTGCTTCAGAAATTACTTGGCTTTTTATGCAGAAAATCACGTCCTTTAGATTTGTATGTGCTTAGCTATGGCGAATATCCTATTAATGCTTACCCTCTGTTTGTAGGGCAGTGTTGTGGTCCGTAAGGCAGAAGTAATTTCGGTCTCTGGACTTTCAACAAGGGTGTCCAGTACTGTAAAATTCTCTGCTCTAGGTTTATCCGTATAACAGCAAGCACCTTTCGGACATCTGCCCAATAGTTCCGTCCAATCAAGACTGTCGTTTTGGTACCAGCGTAGTGAATTTAGCCTTGACCGCAATCCCTGTCTGCAAAATCCATAACATGGGAGTGCTCCTAATTTTTCCACGTAATCCGAGACAATTAATATATTGGACTTCTTTTGGTGCTTTCAATTTCGGGATAACTTCCAGATATTTAATTCCCTCCAAATTTTTATAATTGTCTCATCCTAGAACTGAGGCTCGCAATTTTGTTTTTTCTGATAAAAAGACAAACTTTAGTCTTATCTAGGCTTACAGCCAGTTCCTTGGACTAAGCCTAGTTATGAGCAGTATTCAATATTGAACAGTTTCCAACAGTTTTTTGGTTCCAAGTGTTTACCCCTTGCAAAAAGGCTTTGGGTAGCCCAGGTCAACTGCCTGCTATATTCTGGCCTTAATTTGCAGATCAGTGACTCCGCAATGTCCACCCATCCATATAGCAAGTTCTTGGCTATATTTCGAGTAATAATCATCATTAAAAATCTTCCTGCATTCAATACTGTCCTACATTTGACGCCTTTGGGTATAGTCTACGACAGTTTATGTCAACAGCTAAGTCGCGTTCAAAGCTGTTTAGTGAGGGAGGTTGTTGGGCGTCTTGACGTTATAAGATTTCCAGAATTTAGTTGTCGTTAAACTCGCGAGGAGACTTATGGTATGGGCCGGTAAGGCCAAAGGTTTGATAGGGACATTCGTCTTAGATAAGTTGGACACGCACGAAAAAAATGTTTGCTTCGGAGATCCCCATGGGGGATATTTTTTTCCGTGCAGGCTTTTGTGGACCGTGCTAAATCGAAAGGGTACTACACGGCTTCTCAATCAGGGAATCTCACTGCCATATGAGATATGTATATGACCAGTTAATGGGATGGAAATATTTCAGATTTCCGCAAAGTGTAGGGTGAGCTTGTATAAGATCTGTGGTTGTGAGGTAGTTAACATCGTATGATTAATCAAGGGTATGGGATGGCTGGATAAAAAGTAGCTTTTACAGGGTGATAGTACATTTGCATGATTCGATGGATACTTTTTTCTCCCTTTTCTAGTTTTCAAACCCTTTCTTTTCTTATACTTACAGTTTATTGTTTTTTATAATGTTTTTCAACCTACTTTTTCAATACAAGTAGTAGCAAATATCCTTAGCAAACTAACCTAAAACGACTTTTCTTTTATTTGGTTAGAGAGAATAAAAGAATTAAAATAAATAAAAATGAAAATAAAAAACTAAACGGCAAAGTATATACAATATATTCTGCAGTTCCTTTGAGGAACAAAGGTCCTCATACCAAAGTACTGAATCCTTCTCATGTCTGACAGTTTATTTTTGTTAAGTGTTAAGTTAATATACACTACTAAAGTGACAATAAGGATAAGACAAATAATATTATTGTGATTGCTTAACACAATTTTAAATGCTGTTTAGAGAAACTTTATATATTCCTTGTTAAATTTAAGGTAATGTTATTTTACTGTAAACTTATATGATATGCTTGCTTTTATTTATTTATTTCTAAAAAAGGGAAAAGCCTAAAGTTATGCTTCCAAACTTCTTTTTCTTAATAAACTTTTTTTATTGAATGTGTTTTTCGCCTATTACGCATGCATACTGGACTATGTTACTTTATTGTTTTTTACTTGTTACTTAGTTTCCATTTTACGCCTTGACGATTAAAAATTCTATATTTGAGCTACCCAAACATTTCTTTTTAACTAATTTTAAATATAAATACATCTTAAAAATTAAAAATTTTAAATAACTTAAAAGCTGTTAATTACGCCATTGATATTTGTTAGATATTTATTCAAATGCTTTTGTTCATATTTAATATAAAAAAATCAAAAAATCTCGACTTTTTAAGGCACTCTAACTTTTTTCATAAATTATTCAATTCTTTGCTAGAAAATTGCCGCCTCAAAGTAGGCAGAGCAAAAATACTAAGAAATATCTTCTACAGTTAATTTATATTCAATTATTGACGGCTTAAGAACTAATTTGATCAATCTTTATTTTGTATATTTTTTCTCTCATTTTGTTAGCAATAAAATGTATTTGTAAATGAATTTATGAATTATTAATGAGTAAGAATGAAATCTAAAAGAATGTAAATAACTTGTCAATTCTTGGTTACAGAGTGCTAATGAAAACATTAAAAATGTAAAAAAAAATTAAAAAAGTTGGCAAAAGATACTTTTGTTTTTACATTTTAAAGTTTAAATTAATAAAGTATAGATTTTGAAAAAAAATATTTTTGGATATAAGATTTGTAAGAAAAAAATTAAATTTAGCATATTTAAATGTGAATTTTTTTTATTTAAATGCTGCATACTTTACGGGTGATTTTCGAAAACAATGTTTATGCTAAATTAAAATTAAAATTAAATTTTTTTTGTATTTTTTTAAGGAAAATTCAAGTAAAACACTTAAAGCTTTATAAACTTTAAGCAGTATTTTTTTTATTCTTTAATTTTTATTATACTCCTTAAAAAGTTTTTTTACAACTAAGCTTGCCTCAAAGTATTATTTTTTATGTTTTAAAATATTTTATATTTATTTTTTTAAGGAAACAAACCTTCTTTTTTAAGCAATAAATAAACTTAAAAAATCATACTTTTTTGCATTTAGTTATTTATTTTATAGAGAAAGTAACAGAATCCTAATAAAACAACAATTTTTTTTTTATTTAAGACAATCTTTTGAAAAAGTTATTTACAAAAGTTTTGATATTTTCTTTTGTTTGTGGTATATAGAAGTATTTACTACCCTAACCAAAATAATTGGCAAAAATAATAAAATACGGAAAAAAGACAAACAACAAAATTTATAAAAAAGTATAAAACCCTGGCAAAAGAATAATGTATATATCGTCATAAAGCAGAATCTTACAGAGAATTCCCTAGTGCGAAATGAAAGCAAAAGTTGTGTAAAAGAGGCCAAGGAAACACTAAAACAAGAACTTGAACAAAGTTTTTTTTAAGAATAAAACAGAAAAAATCTACTACATCTAATGTATGCAAAAAAAAATCTTCAAAATGAGTTTAAGCATAAAAAAAAGCCAACATCTACGTGACTTCAATTTCACTTAAATAATACCATTGATTTCTAACTAAAATTTATAAGGTACCATAAACCTATTTGCTTCCTTTGTCATTTATACATACACATGTACATATAAACAATTGAATTGTAATTTATTTGAATTTACGTCGAAAGTATAAATATAAAGTTTTACAGACAAAAAAGCAAAAAACTTAAAAAAACAAAACAAACATTAAGAAAATAAAAGCTATAACAATGAATGTTACAAAACAAAAAGTGTTTTTAAAAAATATTGCATACATTAAGGCAAAACTTGTAAACAAAGTGAGAAGAAGAAAAACAAATACATAAAATTTCAATATTTTTTCGTTATTTGGTGGGTAACAGTATTTAGCAAAGCACTTCTATTACAAATTTCTACTAAAACTTCAAGTTAGAGACCACTATTGTTTGGCGCATGCGTTTTATTGTCAACTAGATGCTTAGTGCAAAAAATAAGAGCCTGCCTTGAAGTGGCTTAAAGGTTCATTTATACTTAACCGTACCACAGTAAACAGCTTTTCGAACCAAACTTATGGGCAGCACTGTATTTGAATATATGTGACTTACCATTACGCCATAACCATAACCTTAGAAACCAATTGAGTTTTGGTTGTTAAGGCAACGGTTATGGTTATGGCGTTATGGTAAGTCACATATAAATGAACCTTTACTGACCACTTTTTCAGGTTCGAAAGAGGATCTGACCCTTAACCAATCCCTCAGGAACCGAAACTTTTGGTTCTAGGACGAAACAAATCTCTGCTGATCTTTTTTTAAACATCATTTAAACCTGCCATTAAAGATGAAATTTAGTTTATACCGGCCCATTTCCAGTTTGTTGGATGATTACTTTCCCCGCTAACGCAGATCGGTTTAAAGATTTTGCGAAAGATGTTTTGATGCCATGAAGAAGCGCTCGTAGAGTAAAAGTGCTGTAAAATTTTCTAATAGTTTTTCGAGAGATTTTTATTCTTGATCTGTTTTCTAAGCCCAAAGAAGCATAAACATATATGCCAGCATGATTTATCCGATTCATCCGATTTATTTCGATGTTGAAATCATTATTTCTACATCGACATTGCAATTACTTGATTTAACAATGTCACATTTCCGTCGCCACGACGCTCAGTTTTATGCTCGCTTACCATCACAGCCATCATAATCGACTCCTTCTCAATTCTGAAAAAAAATCACCAACCACCGCTTGTTCTTTTCTGCCATCCGCATATAAAGGAAGAATGTGGATTTTGGTGCTTACTGTGTCTGTTTTATTAACCTCTAATTTTTACATTTTTTTTCTCTATCAGAATGTTAAAAAAGATGAACGATAAGCTGTCATAGTTTCGAATAATTTTTCTTTTATCAGCGTATTGAAGGCGGCTTTGTAGAGCATAAGTTAGCAGACCCAGTTATATCCCTTTCTTTAACGGCTGCCTCCCTTCCTTACCTACATAACTTAATCTGACAGTACACAAGTCATTTTATATTAATAGAAATTAAGTTTAACTTGTTTAATTTATTTAAAAAAATGCCTTTATTTTTACTCTTCTGTAAGCTCAATATTTACTGGTGCTTTTATGAAAAAAAAAATGAAACCCTTAGGATAGGCTCGAACTTTTGATGTTATTAATGGCTTTAGAAGCCTCTCAATTAAAGTTGTTTTTACTCGTCTTCTTTGAAATTGCATTAGTATAAAGCCATTAGTTAAAATTGATTATCTTTTATGAAATTATTGTTGTTTTTTCCGTTTTTCTTCCTTTTCGCTCTGCATCAATCATTTAATTTAATAAATACAGCATACTTTTCGGCCAACAGTTATAGACTTAAGTTTTTTACGTTAAATTTATTCTGCTCATGTTAGAAAGTGAATGAGCGAATACCTTGAAAAAATGCTTTCTTTTTGATTTCTTTGGGGGAAACTCATGTCATCTCATGTCAAGGCAAGTCAAAAAAACTGTCAGTGTTATGTGAATTGTGACTTTGAAATTAATTTATTCTTTGCTGCCATGATACGTATTTTGCTCTTAGCTTTCTCATACCATTTTGAGTTTACTTAGAAACAAAGGCCAACAATAAAGCTGACAATAGAAAAAACACCAGAGGAATTACATTTAAACATATTTTTATGCCTTTTCTAAGAGTGAATTGTTAAGGGTTGTTGGAAATGCTTTAGTTTATGTAATAAAGAGGGTAAATCTAAAACGGTTTACATTTTTTTAAAAATTTAAGTTTCTACTAGGAAAAATTTTTTCTACGGCGTTGGTGAATGTTTTCGAACAAAGTATTTTTCGTAGATATATACCTAAAAGGGTAAAAGAGATAAATAAGTGCAGTTTTTTTAACCAAGTCTGGTAAAATAGGCCACCTAAGACCGAAGGATTTATGACACATCAATCTATCGTCTTTACAGCTTAAGGAATTGGAAAGACTGACAAAAGATCTTTATCTGACGGGTTTTTTTATCCACAGTGGGGCTGAACATGCTTATCTCAAGATTAAATCTGTAAAAAGTGCTCTATGTGATATAGTAGACTCAGAGAGGTGGATTGTACGAGGGTAGTGACCAGGGGAATATCAGAGGTTCTTTCACCTGTTTAGTGACCCTCAACGGTAAACGGTATAATCAGAAAGTTTAATGTCAAAGGTAACAAGGGTTGTTGTATATGAGGACGAGTAGGTCATTTTGATCAGGGAAAAGTTTTTTTGCAACGCAGCCAGTGCTATGTGAACTTTTTGTTGTGGGCAGGGTACGGGTTGGGCATGAACTTTGACAAAATTTGACAAGGTCAGGACTTTTGGATGTCCAACATTCAATTAGGTGGAGTTAAATGTGGAATATAAGGCTAAGGGAGAGGAATGCACAAAAAAGTGTCAAAAAAGGCCCTTACGATACTATAGATGTAAGAATTCCATATAAGCAAAGTAACGCTTGTAAGTAAAGGTGGAAAACTGGATTAACACAATCTGTGTAAGACTGCTTTGATGAATGGTTGCACTGTGAGGTTTGAAAAATTGAAAAAGGCCTGTTATAGGAAGCTTCTTATAAAGATCTAAAGATATACTTCACTTGGCATCAGTGGGGCCTTAAGAAACATACTTTAGTTGGTACTTTACGCTATTTTTTGGTACTTTTTTAGTACTGAGTACTTAGGATGATAGGAAAAGTGGCAAGGAGCTTGGTCAAATTAGGATCAGCCTGTCAAGTTAGGATCAGTCTGACACTGAAGATTATGGGAAATTGGTCGGGAGGATCTTAGTAAAGGCCAAGGATCTAAGACGGACTAAATGGTCACGGAGCTTAGTTAAGAGATAACATCACTGGTAATAAGATGACTGTTGGTGGCGATCCAAAAGAATGTATAAGGTGTGCGAAATTTTCATTAATAGAGGGATATGGGAACCGGAATCGACGTCTATATGATGGAAGGGCGCATCAAATTATCCTTAGCACTATGAAGTGAGCATAGTACTTTCAATACAGGAAACCTGACTTCTATAACAACGAAGAATTTTATATTGAAACATGTTTCAAGAAATATTGAGGTTATGCCAGTTATTTCTTAGGATCTTTAAGGCGCATTGCCTAAAGTAAGCTACTGGGCTTTAGAAACTACCTTGGTGGTGTTATGAAGTTTTTCAATGTTAAACGATGTTGGGTTTCAGAGCACTGCGACATGGTTGACCATAAAATTACCAAAACGTTCGCTAACAGTAGCTCTGCACTTAAGCTGACATAAAGTAAGGAAACTGTGAGACCACTAAAGAGTTCTTGTTATGGACAGGGCTGCTTAACATTGCGACTTTTCAATAGGGGAAGAAGAGACCCTGAAGGCTGTCTAGGGTTTTCTAACTTGGTAAGAGTCAGCGTAGTTTTGGAATGAAAAACTCTTTCCACATCTTAAAGTAGCGGTCTTCACTCACCAAAACAGTAAGTTGGTAGCAGCTTTCATCAGTCACCCTGTATTTTACTAACTTAAGCTTACATAGCCAGCCTAAAACTGATAATACTTATTAGCTGGCTTGGTTAATTTCATAACTTTTACATTTAAAAATTTTGCTTAAAATTTAAATTATTTCCTAAAGACGGATAAGAGTTTTGAAGAGGTTTTTTATCCAATAAAATATTTTCTTCCAAGTATTTTTATCTCTTTTGATATTTTTAGGAAAAAACTTAATTAATTGATAAAAGTACGATAAAACCTTGATTGAACTATTTATGTATGTTATTTTAACCTCCTCCTCTTGCTCCTCTTTACTCTTAGATTACTTCTTGGCTTTAAGTATTTGCTAGTAAGAGTATCTTAACGAGCATGTTTCTGGAATTCAAGTACTTGCTTTTATGCCGTCTTGTTTTCTGATTCAGGCAAATAACACTTTTGCCCTAAAAGACCTAAGGCGTTTGTCGTCAAAAAAAAAACATTTAAGCTTTAAGTGCAGAATTTATTCGTGCTCAAGGACGTTAAGGATGTTATATGAAACTCATGCCAACTTTTTGGCCCCTATAATGCTAACACTGACTAGAATAATTTGCCGTTTGGTTTTATATTTCATTCATCTGCACATACATATGTATGTTTGTAATCTTAAAAATTTACTGCACATTAACTTTTAGCACAAAAATTTATATTTTTTTTACATATGAACATAAGACATGTACATATGTGTATGTGTAGAAACATTTCTTTCCTTTTTTTGTCACGCATCTTGAATTCACAAGTAGTAAATAAAATTTAAAAGTATTTTTAAGAAATATTTTCCTTCAACATGTTAATCTCTTAGCAACTTCTTTAATCTCTTCCTCTTTCCATCGAAATTTTTCACTTGCGTCACTTGAAAGTGATAACTATTTTTTTAATCTTTTTTTCCGGGACTCTGACTCTTTATTCTTATCGCTAGATTGAGTTCTGGTTAAATTAAGTGTGAGTTTTGAGGTAGAATGTCATAGCAGTCATAGCAATAGAAATTAATGTTAGTTGACATATAAAGTTTTGGGTATTGATTGTAATGAACTCGTTGTTGAAGGTGGAATAAATATAAAAGTAGCATGAAATATAATCGTACGCAGCTTGAAGCATGTAAGAAGCAAAAGGAATTTCTTGATTTTGTTTTAATTTTTGCTTTTGAAATTCGTGATAAAAACTGATAAAAGTAAAGAGTGTGTGGCATAGTTTTGTGGTAAACAATGACATATGACAAGCAAAACATGATGGTGTGACAAGGGTTTGAATAATTTGTCTGACAGTTTATAATGTTTTTAAGTCTTTGTATGTACATTGAAAAATGTTTAAAGGATTTTAAAAGTTTTGAGGTATTTTAAACTTAATTTGGGGGCTTAAAACTTTTGTTAAAAATTGTTATACTTAATATATAAACTGTTATACCTTAAAGCTGGTTACAAGTTTAATCGTTCTCACTCAAAAAGCGGCTTAAAATATGAAAAGAGGCTACATTTTGTTTATTGAATCTTCATTTCCATGAAATAACAAAAAGTTTTAAAATCTTAAGTTTAAATAAAAAATATTAGTTCAATCAGCGTCAGACTGAAGTTTCTCAGTTGAAGTTTATACAAATTCCAAAAACTTAAGCAAAGAGCAACAGCATCCCTTTTTGTCAAATGGGTGTATCTGCTATGCTTTAAGAAGTTTCGAGCGAGCGGATTTGAATATGTTTTTAGTTTCTGTAAATACTTGCTCACATAGAATCCCGCATTTAACAAGTGGATCTTTTAGATTCTTGTGGGTGCTGCTGATTTCAATATATCAAGGAGCATCAGCTTTCACACAGAGTTCTTAAAAATTAGACAATAAATTTGGGCTACTTTTAGCATCATTTGTAATAATTTCGAATATTTATGTAACTTACATATGAATCGGTGATCCTAAAGAATGTGAAAGTATTTTGCCATAAAGTGTTAAGGCACCATTTCATTATTAAAAAGGATTGGGAAGCACAATCGTCTGCAAAAACAAAAGTTTTATGGAAGCTTTTAGTACCTCTTTACGGATGTGCCTAAAGGGGTTTCGGAGCTGGATACTTCTGCTGAGAGCTGGGTATCGAAGTGTCCTATAAAATTCCTCATAACTACAGTCTTTTTCAGGGAGAGAGTCTTGCATGCAAATTGAACGTCGATCTTGCTTTGTCCTTTTAAACTGATAATTTTCAGGTGGTAGTTTTCGATAGCCAGGAGGCAATCGATAACAGCACAACTCACTTGCTCCTAATTGATTAAGGTTTGCAAAGAATATATTGGTAGACTTTATGCCAAAGGAAAATGGCATTTGTAGTGGGCTTGGAAGCACAGAATTGAATTTCAGATGATCTGGCAAAAAAAGGTTGTCTATTTGCCTATGGAAAGAGCAATGGACGTTTAAGCTTCACTTAATTTCTTTAATAAGTATAAAGACACTGTGGTTGGTGTCAGAACCATGGAGGTCTGGATTAATACCACTTGGTGTAGAGTCTACAGGATAATGTAGGAGTCTTATAAGCTATTGGTGGAGAGGTATATTTCAGTAAGCGTCAGCAATTACTTCTACCTATTTGTGGTCTTGTTCTCTTAAGCTGTTTCGACATAAATGGTAACAGGCATATATATCTGTAAGGCTTAGAGGTCATCTTTAAATAAGGAAAGGTAAGGCTTAGTTGAAAGGAGGAGACTTCAAGTCCGCAGGACATACACCCAATTTAACCAATGATTGGCTTTATCTGCCAAAACATTAGACATAAAACATCGGGCTCTGGTCTGTGCGAAAACTGGGCAATAAAACAGCAAGTGCTCTATCATTTAGATGTCTTCCATGTGTGCCCTACAATCGCTGTTTCCCTCTACTTTCAACCGTCCGCTAATAAAGTGGAGTGACCCGTCAACACAATTATCATCTTAGTCCATTCAGGCTTCCCAAGTTTCAGAATGCCCCTAGTTAAAATCTTATTCGGATATTCTTAGAGGATTATCGTCATTCTTCCAACTTTTCGTTGTTCCACTGCACCCTGTTGGCATTTTTCGCCCACTTTTTATACCCTTCACATAAGTGATATGGGTATATATAAATTTGTCATTCCGTTTAAATTTTTTTAATATCTATCTGCGACCCCATAAAGTATGTATTTTTTTGGTTCATATAGATATGGAAGCAGATCTTATGGTGTCCGTCTGACAGTCTGTCCGTTATATATTTGAAATCAACTCTATGAAGTCCCCTGACGTCCCATAGACCTGTATTAAACTATCAGAAATATCTGGGAGCAAATTGCTATTGAAATTCAGGAAAACTGACCGAGATATAAGCTCAAAACAGAGACTATCCCTGTTTATTTCCCAACTACAGGTATAGGGGCGCAATATAAGACCGAGTCCGATTATTTTCTTTTTGGAAACATATTTGTGGAACATAGTTACACTCTATCTCTGTTTTCATTACCGACCAACCATATGATGCAAATTTCACCATATTCGAGGTAATTATTAGTTATTCTCTTGCTCGGTTGTGCCAACCGTTCTAGATCTGGAGTTCCCGGTTATAGGTAATCTTATTGACACTTGGCTATTTAAACAGATGTTCACATCCGTTAAATCTGCGTGTGCCATGTGACTGCCCGGACCACTGCTTAGGACAAGGATGTGGTCCGGGAGACGGAAGTATTTCTCGGTCTCCGGGCTTGCTACAAGAATGGTTAGTTCCATTTCTTCCTTCACCCTAGAGCCATCCATATGACAACACATCCCTTCGGGCAACTGGCCAAGAATCCCATCCAACCAGGGTCGCCGATCTGGTGTTAGCGCTGTGCAGTTAATTTTTACCTACGATGGGACAACTCTCCTTCATCGAATCTATCAATTAGAAAATATAAAAAACTTTGATTTTTTTATAAAAAAAAACATTTTTAATTAAAATTTAAAAAAATATTTGCAAACATCTTGAATCCATTTCATTTTAATTTATTATTTGGAAAAAGAAATCTTGCTTGTGTTTTTGCTTCATTTTAGTTAAAAACTAATTCCTGCAAATTATGACCAAAAATGTTTTCCCTTATTTTTAGAAATTTTACGAATATTTCCTATTTACTGTATTGTAATATTAATTTCTGCCATAAATCAAGATAATTAAAAACAGACAAAGAAAATTTCTAGGAAATTAACTCATATGTTGGTTTGTAGTTTTGTTGTTATTTTACTGTAGAGAAATTAATTAATTACAAGTCGTTTTAAGGCAACAAATTGCTTGCAATTAAGATGATTGCCTTTTCAGGCAGCAAAAACAGAAGTGAATTTCAGTTAAAGAAACAAGTAATACATCAAAAAGTTTTTAAAAGGAAATTGAAAACAAAGGATTTATGCTGAAAATACAAAAAACATTTTCTTAAAACTATTGCCTACATTAAGGCTAAACCATTTATATAAAAAAAAATAAAGTCAGCTTATTTCTTTTAAAAGAACTTTTACTTAAACAAATACTTATACTTTTAGGTTGAATTTAGTTAGTTGTCTATAGTTGTTATTCCTTTTTTTTAATGTTTTTGCAGACTTGGCCTTTTACATAAAATTGCTTTCGTTTTTGCTAATAAAATTCATTTAAAGTTTATGACTTAATTAACCATTTGCTATAATTTAATTAAAATTCCAATTTTGTTCGCTTCAGCCTTCGCACATTATATACATTTATTACGAATTTTATTAGCTGGCATTGTAATGGAACTCATAAAACTCATGCTGTTTTAAAACGAACAAGTGCTCGTACGATGTAAATGATGACTTTTGTGTTGATTTTTCATGGCGCAGTACAAGTCAAGGATTAAAAACAAATTCAATTTCTTAAGCTTTGTAAAAAACTTGATAAAAATAAAAAAAATTCTTAAACCACGGGTAAATTAGGAATTTAACTAAATGTTTGTAAGAATATTACTGGTGTTTTTGTAGTATATAGTTAGGCTAAACATTTAAGGATATTAAAGATTTAGTTATTTTTGATAATAATTTAATACCGATAGGTATTATAAGTTAATTATTTTTTTTCCTGGAAAGGATTTAATTTTAATTTTAATTTAAGTTAGCGGTGATAACTTTTGCTTATTTAAACTTGAAGGATACGTCAAATTTATTCATATTATTGTTCCGATTTACCTTCAAGCTTTTATTATAGTTCTCGTTTACTGTGATAAACAAACTTTCATTGCTCACTGATGCTTTCCATATTGAAATTTTTTTCTTTCAAAAACGGCGCAGTGTCTAGCTCTTACTTACGCACCAGGATTAATGTAGATTAGGTTTGTAAAAGTACCAGGACAACGTTGGCCTTACAACTGGCTGAGGGCTGTGCACTCCAAAACCTTTTTTGTATGCCTTGTGTCAGATAAGGCTGCGCTAATCAGTTACGAACGATATTCGACTAGAAACCTGTAGCCTCATCCTAATTCCCTTTCGTTAAAAAAGCGCGATACTGTAAGTAGGAAATTTGGGAAGATACCATTAAACATAAAAATCAATGTCCGTCTACCTAGCCCTGTGGAAAGCCGCAGATTTACCTTACCAGCCCATACCTTTGATAGTTCCTGTGATGATCCCTGGCCTACAACAAGAGACCTCACTGAGTCCATCCCCGAAACGCTTTCCCCGCCAGCTTTCGCGGAAGATTTGGGTAGTCTTAATCAGCGGTAGACAAAATGCCCAGCCGTCTGTCATTCCTCTATTCCACATTGCAGTGCTCTTTAAGATGCCTTGTGCTCTTTTTAAGTAGCAAGTTTGTAACCTTTCTGTTCAGTTTAGGCAATAAAAAACTGAAGGTATTGCAAACAGCCCTGTCTCTTCAGGCGCGATATCTTACATCGAACCCGTATATCTATCAAGCCAAAAAACCTAACGGTATCTTAACTGGAGCCCACTCTAGCTTAGTGCATTGGAATGAGCCTTCTAGTGAGTATATTGGCTTTTTCACTGCCAGTATCGTCACATTGACTCTGTATCTAACAGAGCTTAACATTGCGTGCCGCCAAGTTCACCCTGAAATCATGTATATAGTTCCGCTTTCTCCTTTCTATCTGGGGTGTGGTATCAAGGCCTAGGCTTGCGACTGTATAGTCAGTCAAAGCCAGCTGCCTTAGGAGTTGACAAGCAACAATATTATTTTCATAGCATATTATTAGGTTAAGCAAACGAACAAAACACAATACCTAACAAAAAAACTTGTTATATTTTTTGTAGCCTATATTGAGGCTGTTTAAAAAAATTAATTTTGTGGCATAGTTATTGTTATTATTTAGATTGATATACATGCTTCTATTTTAAATTGTTTTTTCTATTTTTCCATATTAAATGGAAAATTTTATTAAATATTTTTTCTCGGGCTTTTATATGTCTAGCTTGTTTTAATTTTGAAGAAGTTGTATTATTATGCTTACGTAAGTATAAAAATATATATTTGCTATTTTATGGCTCATTGTGGTTGAAACTGCTAAAAAAATGTGAAAACCAGGAAAAAATAAAAACAAATATGAATATCATTTGAACACGCAAAAAACGTGCGTGTCTTATAATACTGCCAGTATTTTACTTATTTAGATCAAAGCATAATACAAAATGCCAGAGCTCTACCTTTTTGCAGACAAACATACACATGCAAAGCTTTAGCATATACCACAGAAAATAAAGGACATTTTAATGCATGCAAACTCCTCGTATAGTGACAGAGCATGCTACTGGTATAAAAAACCAGTATAATTTTCTATGTTATATAATTTCTATGTATTTTAAATAAATATATTTCTGAGAAGAGAGATAAATATATGTATTTATTCACATAAATTCCTTGTAGAAGAACTCATACATTATTAAATTTAAAAAAAGGGGGTTTTCATAAAAAAAAATTCCAAGTTGTTTTTTTTTTTTGCAAAATAGCTGAAAAGGGAGTTTTATTTAGCAAAAAAATTAAAATAAACGGTAGGGATTAAGTAAATTTTAAATTAAAAAGAATTTAAATAAGTTAACGCGATGCGCTTAGCTAAAATTAAATAAGCAATGTGCCTTGAGATATGCTATACTTTTTTGTTTGCTTTATTATTAAAGTTTTTTCCTTGTTCCATTCAAAAATTAATGAAAATAATTTCATTTAATTGTTTTTTTTTTCTAAAATTTAAACCTTTTAAGAAGCTCAAACATAATTCTGCTCTAAATTTTTTACTCCAATATTTTTGTTTATTTTCACCATTTTTATAGTTTTGAATTAAGTTTACAAAAAGCAATAACAAAAGGGGTATTTATTATCAAAAAAATACGAAAGATAAATAAATGAAATAAAAATGAATTACTTGTATATCTATTCGCATAAGAAAATCCTTCAATTGTATTTTTGCTAAACATAATGATAAGTAAGACTAACAAACAAGAAATAAATAAAAAATGGAAACACACACAAGATTTATTTCAGTACTTAAAGCAATACATTTAAACAACACCTTTATAACGCACATTTACATACACACTCTCAGGCTTATAAAGCATTTTTTTGTTTTATTTTTTCAGCTTAAAAGTATCTTAGAAAGTATGTTTGTATGTGTGTAGTTTTGTTGATATAAGTTTTTAAGCAGGCAAATATAATAGCAAATGTGTAAGTACGTAAGTGCTTAAGACAGTGTGTTTGTATTTGATGTGTGTAAAGAAAGTGATTTAGTATAATTGTTACACTTAAAGAAAAACAAGTAAAAGCGCTATATTCGGCTATGCCGAATCTTATACACCCTTTACATTGGTCACCCAGCCATCTGATCTAGACAATCTGTTTTCGAACTTCAAGTTTTATAATAAAATGTTTTTATGCCAAATTTGAAGTCGGTAGGTAGCCTGGTTTTTGAAACAGAAAATTTCACAAAATTTTACAGCTTTTGTGCGATGCTTCTCCAGGCTTCTTTCAAACAAATTAATCTGTAAAACAAAAAAATCATAAACGAAGTACCTTGTACATGCCTTGAGGAAAATAGTTGTACCAGTTTCCGACACATTTCGGATCAAAAGTTAAATTAACTTTTTTCATTTGTAGGGGGGCTTTCGATTCCCCTGCTCTTATGAAACTTATTTTTTCCAACAGCTTTTAGTTTTATTACAGCTTTCGGGATAAAACGTCTTAAAAGTTACATAAAAAAATTTTTATTTGTATGTGTGTGCAGTTGCCTCATCCTGTTGAAACCACTTGTGTGAAGTGTACGACGGATGAGCTCGCAGGTTTGGCAAAAAAAAATCCGTAATCATACGTTAATAATTTTTACCATTGACATTCGTCGCCTGGCCTCTAAAATTTTGATAAGGCACACCAACAGTTACCCCGGGGCAATGCAATGGTTTTAGATGTTTCAATCGAGGGTAGCGGGTTCTTGGAGATCAGTAACGTCAGTTTTGCTTGTTTAAGTGAAAATGAGCCGCGTCGTTTCAAAAAATTGGATTTACAGTGCTAAAATGCTCCAACACCGTCTCACAAAAATTTTTGCGTAAATCAAAGTCGCTTTCTTTCAGTTCTTGGGCGATTTAAATTTTAAAACGATACTAAGTTCCTTTTTTTAAATTTCATTAATAATCGCTCTTGGAAGTCCCAGTGAGTTTGCTCTTTTCCGCATTTAAAGTCGTGGGTTCTTACGATAACTGCTTTCAAGCAGTTCAAAGTTTTTGGGAGTCCTTGAACATAGACTGGGCCCTGGCCGTGGGGCGAAATCTCTGCACCCACTAATTGATCACATTTACACCCGGTCCATCATGCTTTCGCCGATTACCGAATTTTGAACAAAATTGTCGACAAGCAAATACGTAAGAGTCATTGCTCTTAAAAAATGTCTCTACAGCGAACGCGCGATGCTCACCCGACCACTGCGACATCGTGACTGACAAATCCGACCAATCGATAATTCCTCCCTCCACACCGTTTATTCATTTTCAAAATAATCTTATTTAAAAATATAAATTTGCCAACATACAGGCTGCTAGAAGATAAAATATTTGCGGAAATATTGGAATTTTTGTCTACATCTGTCGTTAGACAGTTCGCGTACTACGACATTTTTGCTGGAAAGCCAGTGTTAAACGGAAAGTTAAGTGTAAAACTTTAGTTTGGGCCTTTGCGAATAGAAACTGCTTTGGCAGGACGAAGAGGGAGTTATTACGGTTTCAGCTGCAGTTCCGATGGAAACTACTTAAATCATAATTTTTAGGCACTTTTTAAGGAATCTGCAAATGTAAGATGTTGTCGTTGTGGAATGTCCTGCCTCAGCTGTAGGCAAAAATTTTTTGACATTTTTGTGTAACAGATGACCTTAATGAGGTAACAACTTGCAGGTTGGGTGGCCTGTTTAAATATTTCTCGGCAACACGTTGAATCTAGTACTCCGAGTCTTAATCCAAGCATGGTTTCTAAGAGACAATGGATATGTCTGGTTATATGGTCATTCCAAAACGAATTCATTTCAGATTATTATTGACACTTTACGAGCAGAGCAAACTACCACATTAACTAACTCTGTCATCAATACAGGATTTTAAAGTGGCCCAGAGCAAGCATTTAGTTTTTTTCCGCATTCTTACCAGGACAAATGGAAACTATCCACTTATCTTGACACTAATCACATGATACCCAAACTTTTTTGAATAATAAATTTGTCTACAAAAAAATTAAATCTTTCAGCCTGCCACATTAAGTTGGCACCCTAAGAGCGGTACCCATAACCTTGTTCAGATTTTTCATAATTCTTTTCATTTTGCTTTCTTAGTTAAATTATAGCTCTTAGTAAAATTAAAAAAAAATGCAATGTTTTAGATAAAGGATAATAGAATGCAAACCTCTCTTTTGCTCTTTATATTTTTTTAATTTACTGAAAAAATTTTTGAAAAGGATATTTGAAATTTACCTGTTCCTTTGCTTGAATTTTCATTAGAATTTGTATTATTGTCTTTTAAGAAAAATTATGAGTTTTTTTTAGTTTTATAAATTTATTTTATTATTTCAACAAAGTGGATATACGAAAGGTGTTCATATCCTTTCACTTATTGACCTTAAAATTTGTATTTTCGGCTTTCCAGATGATTAAAAGCCTTTTTATAGTTTTTCAAAATCTAAGAAAATATTTTGTTAAAATGGATGTATAAAAGGTAACCATATCCTTGTTTGGATTTTCTTTAAAAAATTTTTTTTTTCAAGTAAGGTAAGAGCTCTCTGTCAAATCCTTGCAAAATGATGGGCTGAATATTCGAGTTAAAGATATACAGCTTTGTCCCCTTTAACATAAATTTTAACCACCAAACAAGATAAGGGAGGCAGATTGTCTATTTGGCTTTCTTTATTCCGCCTATTATATTTCCTTTGAAGCCACCAGTTGTACTGAAAATGCTTCCCAGGTAGCAAAACTAGTCAACGTCTTTGACCATGTATTGTTTTTTTATATTATGATGTTGAGACCCAACTCTTTAGTTCTTTTAATACTAATCCTTGGATCTTTCCACAATGTTGGATCTTCAGTGATACCAGTTATCCATATGAAATCATAGTGCCACTTCGCTTTAAATGAGCCAAAGCAGTTCAATGATGACGTCAAAATTACGCCAGAGCTTCATTTGCATGTAGAATTTAAGATTTCGTGTGCTGCAAGTTTAAGAAGAAGATTAAATATGTACCGGAATTGATTTAAAAGCATTTTTTATGCTTTTTTAAGTGTTTTACATTTTGTTTTGTCAGTTTATCTGTTCTTATTCACTTTTTGTAAATGAATGCCTGATTGCAGATATAAAGCAATCACTATAACTTTGGCACAAACTTACATATAACAGTGTATTTATCTCATGAAAACAAACACATATTCAAGCAAAAAACTAAAACATACATAAAAGCCTCTTTGTTAATACATACATATATGCTTTAAAAATACACAAGTGCTTACATAAGTACCTATGAGTGTGTATGTTAGTAAAGGATTTTTTAAAAATTTAGTTGAAAATCTGTATTCATCCAAGCCTTATTAAGGTATTACAATTGTTTTATTTAATAATCACACACACACACACACACATATACACATGCAGACAAACCAAGAAAAAAAAAACATTTAAATGAAAAGTTACATAAATACAAAACATTTATTTGTCCTACCACTTTTGTATATGAGCATACACATACACATACACCCTCAACTATACTTTTTTCTTTGTATATTTGCTAAAACTTTACAAAACAAATGTTTAAATATAACTTAAAACCAACATTGTTGTATTTCTTGTTTTGTTGATTTAATTTTTAATTTTAAAACACAACATGTAATTGTGTGTGTATGTGCCTTAAAAATTCTGTGAGTGCAGACAATAAAAAATCCCTCTCACACATCCAGCTGTTTTCGGCTCATATATTGGGGGAAAAAACAAAACACTTTAATATTGAATTCATTTAGTAATACAGAGTCTGTCTGTAAATTTACATTTAATTTTTAAACGCAGGCATATTTACACAAACATACATAAAAATATAATTTTAAATTTCTAATTTATGTGTGTGTGTTTTTTTTTTATTTTTAAAAGAAAGACTTAAGGACAGGTTTTGGAATACAATGAGAAATACTAAAGTAGTAAATTGAGGAAAAATTAAAAACAAAAAAATTTGTTGCTTTTTAATGAATAAGTTTAAGAGGATAAAATATATTTATAAAATTATTTATTAAAAAAGGATTAGGAATTTGTTAGTGTAAATGAAAGAGTAAAGATTTTTTTTGACAAACATTTTTAAAGGATAATAGTAAATAGGATACGTTTTCCTTAAAATCTTTTTTTGCTTAAAATAATCTGAAATTAATTTATGTATTTGGGAGAATATTTTAAGATTTAATAACATTTGTAAAAAGGATATTCGCCAGGAATCTTTGGGTAACAAGTTGTTAATAAAAAACTTTATTTTCTTTAGAAAAAAATACTGAAAAACAAGTTGTAAAATAGCCTTGATTTAACCAACAAATCAAAAAAAAACTAGTCTATTATTTAAGGGTAACTTTGTTTCAACAGAAAACTTCTTTGCTGTGTTTCAAGGTCAAAAAAAATAATTAATTTGGAGTATCTTCCCAAAGGATATTTGTAACAATTTGCTTGCTATTTAAAAAGGTAGAGTAATTTTGATTTTATATAAAACTTAACTTATTTTTAATTGTTAACTATTTGTTGAGCAGAAAATTTCAAAGAATAGAAGCATACAACACACGTTTTTTCTTGAAATTAAAAGAAAATTTTAAAATTGAAATATATGCCACTTCTTAAGCAAATTTTTACAAAGAAAGGCAAAAAAGGATACTCGTCATGAATTTTAAGAGAATATGTTAAATAGAAAATTTTAATTTCTTAAGAAAATAAATACTGAAACACAAGTTGTGGAATAGTTTTGGTTTAACCAACAAAACAAAAAAATACTAATTTATTATTGAAACAGAAAATTTTTTCTTAGTGTTTCAAGGTCAAAAGGTAAAAAACTTTGAGGAGAAATAAAAAAATATTTTCGTTGAAATTTGCTATTTTAAAAGGTAAATTAAAATATTTGATTTTTTATACAAATTAAGTTCTTATTATAAATTTTGAACTATATGTTGAGCAGAAATTTTAATAGAATAGTAGTGTCCAGGACACGTTTTTATTTAAAATTATTTAAAAATTACTTTTAAAATTGAAATATGTATATGCTAATTCTTAAGCACATTTTTGAAAATTGCAAAAAAAGGATATTCGTCAGGATTTTTAAGGGCTTGTGTTAAGTTGAAAATCATAATTTCTTTGGAAAATTCCTACTTAAACACAAGTTGTTAGATAGTTTTGGCTTATTAATTTATCAAATTATTTTCTAAAAAAGGATACTTGTAGGAATTTGTTATAAAAAACTTTTTTTCTTAATAAATATTGTATTTTTTTTTGAGCAAACATTTTCAAATTATAATAGTAATTAGGAGACATTTTCGTTTACGAAATTCTGCAATTCTGCAAAACTAAAAGGCATCCTTCCAATGTCAACCTTTTGTAAAGTTCATTGGTTTTTCCAAAAGCTTTAAAGTGATTCAAGTTAGCTAGTTTTTGGTTTTTTATACTTCTTTTTCCTCACTTTTTTTCACTGGGTATTAAAGAAAAATATTCTGATGTAGATTTACATATGTACTAAGATTTATAAAACTTGGCAAAAAAGGACATTTGCCAGCATTTTTAAGGGTACGTGGGAAATAGAAAATTTTAATTTCTTTAAAAGATATCTTCTTTAACACAAGTTGTGAGATAGTTATGGTTTATCAGTCCGCAAAGAAAATGAAAATATTAAATTTATTACTTTAAGGGCACTTGAAAGTTATAAAAAAGGATATTTGCGGGCATTTCGTTATAAAGATAATTGTGAAAATATTTTGATTAAAAATAAAACAATACCTTTTATAACGTATTGTAAGATACTTTTTGATTTTTAAAGGATAATTGTCCTTTTAAAATGTTGTTTTGATTTGAAAAGTTTGAAGACTAAGATACCGAAAATTTCTATTGGCTTAGTATGTTACAAATGGTAAAAGTTTGTAAGTTTACTTCTTGTTTTCTTGTAGCTTCAAACAAGGAAAACGTTTAAGTATAAACATGCTTTGTATCAAATATTTAGGTAATTTCATTTAAAATTTATAAACACATTCCTTTGAATGTTTGTTAATCTCTTAAAGCAGACTAAACTTGTTCGTACCGTTCATATGTATATACATACATATGTATGTATGTAAATATATTTTCTTATTACAGCTAGTAGATAAATGTTTCATGTTTTAATATAAATTTTTCCTCTAAATATTTGATTAAATAATTCTCATATTTAATCAGAATTTATTTACGTACTTTAAGGTTCTTAATGGAATTCTTTGTTGTTGTTTTAAACCTTTATTGTGTTTAACAATGAAATTGATATTTTAAGTAAGTGTATAACATGAGATTTATAGCACTGCTAAAGCTCTTTGTTTAAAAAGGTGGATGTAAAAGGAAAGGGAATAAGAAAAGAAACATTATACACTGCGAGAAAAACATGTGTTGATTTTTAAAGAAAATTAAGTAGTGAATTTGCAGTTAGTTATCGTTAATAAAAAATTGGTTTGGTTTTTTTAGTATTAAAATAATGAACATAAAGCTTAATTAATGATAGTTTAAGTATCTTTAACAAAAAAATTTGCTTTACACTAAAATTGTTCTTGAAAACTGCTAACATGACAAGCTTTTTCTTTGCCTTCTTCTCTCTAGGGTATATTTGCCATTTAAATGATAAATGTAAAATAATGTTATAGTAGGAATGTTGTAAGTTTTGAGTTATTGTGTAAGATATCCTTTTAGCAAATAAGCTTATAATATTTAACATTTGTTGAGATTATATTTGACATTTGTTTTTATACTTTTTTTGCTTTGATATAATGCAACAAAAAAAAGGAATAAAATAATAATGAAAAACGTAAATCAGGGATGACATGCCATATATAAATATCTTAAAGTATGCTAAGTAATAGATGATTTTTTTTAGAAAATCACTAAAGATTTATAAAACATTGCAACGCTATGATTTTATTTAGTATGAAAGAAAATTAAAGCTTTTTTAGGGCGTAAAATAAATAAAATATTGAAATAAAAAAAAATTTTTAAAACAAAAAGTATATAAAAAAGCATTTGATATTTTGCAGTAAAACCTGTATGACCACAAGAAGTTTACCTAAAAGCTTAGATTAAGGCTTTGATTTTAATATTGAAAATACCTGGAGAATTTGACTTATGAAATTTCTGCCTAAAGGCAAAAACATTCTGCAAATTAAAAAAGGACCTTCTTCGAAATTTGAAACAAAAAATGAAATGGGAAACATTTTTATTTTATATAAAACTAAACACATTTTTACGAGTTGTAGGATAATTTTTTCTAGCTAATTTCAAAGGATAATTAAGGCTAACACAATTTTTTTTCTTATAGATATGTAATTTTCAATTAAAATTTGTATTAAAAAAAATGTTCTAAGGTTTTGGTATACTTGTCAAAAAAGGATATTCGCCGAGACATTGATTCATCAGTACTAAATAAAACATTTTGATCCCTATGGAAAATACTAACTTTAAGCAGCTTAAGTTTTACACTTCTAGAAACTAAATGGCAAAGGCAGCCTAAAAATAAAAAAAAAGTTTAAAAAAATTGGATAGATTGATAAGGACTTTCGTTAAATTTTTTTACTACTGAATTTTGATTTGAAATAAAATATAAATTTTCTATACAAGTTGCAATAAAGTTTTTGTGAAAAAAATTTAAAAGGATAACAAAGAACAATGCAATTTTTTCCCTAAAATGGTTTGTATTGGAAAAATCTGTCAAATTAAAAGAATTTTTAAAGGGGTTTGTTTATTAAAAAATTGTTTACAAAATTTCCAAAAAATGATATTCGTCGAGATATTGATGCATAAGTGAAAACTTAAAGATTTTGATGTATTTTGAAGCAAATAACCTAAATACATATTGTAGGCAAGCTTAGTCTCACATATTGAAGATATAAAATGGAAAAGAGTTGCCAAAAAATGTAAGGAAAAAGTTGGAAAAATAAAAAGGGCTTTAAATTAATTTTTTCAATGTAATTAAGAGGGCTTGAATTTTGAAATAAAATAAAATTAAACTTAGTAAAAATTGTAGGATAATTGGTTTTAGAGATTTCAAAGGATCAACAAGGATAAACAATTTTTTTTTTGCTGAAAATAATTTGCATTGATAGTTTTTATATAATTTAAAAAACTTTCTAAAATTTTGCTTCATATAAAGATTTTTTTAAAAATTCGCCGGGACACTAACATTAGAAATTTTTTTCGTAAAAGTGGTTTGCATTGAATATTTTTATCAAGTTAAATGAAACTTTAAATTTGTTGGAATAAACTTGATAATCTTTTTTAAGATTTTATTACTTTTAATAGAATTTTGAAACAACAAAAAAGGATATTCGTCAGGACTTTAGGGGGAAGGTGTTACATAGAAAATTGTGACGAACTTTAAATTTTTACGCATATTTACGAGTTGCAAGATAAGTTTGCTTGATAAATATGAACACTTCAATTCAAAAAACTTAATTAAAAAAAGTTTTTTAAGACACTAAAGATTAAGTTAAAAAAGGATATTCGACAGGATAAGTATTATAAGCTGGTTGTGAAAAAAATTCTTTATTAAACTACACAACTATATATGAACGTGTTCTTCACAATTTTTTTGTAGCACCCTCCCCCTAAAGTCCTGAAGAATATCTTTTTTTGTAGCTTAAAAAATAAAACATAATAAAACTTAAAAAATATTGTCAAGAGTATTTAAAAAAATTTTAAAATTTTTTAAAAATTTCTACTGCAAACCGCTTTAATGACAAGCTTTCTTTTGTCAATTTCGACGAATATCTCTTTTTTGGTAATTTTTAAAATAGTCCTTAAGTAATGCAAAACCTTAGAAAACTTTTTGAAATAAATAAAAATAAGTGTTACTGTACTAATTATTCTTTTTACGTTACTTTATTTATTGAATTATAAACTAAACCTAAAGCTAAGCTAGAATACATACATATACTTAAACCTAGTGTGGGAAAGTGCTGATGATGCATAATACACAATGCACCATCAGTTATTTGTGTGTACAATGATACACATGCTTTGTATGAGTATCAAGTTACCAAATGAATATTTGGCAACATTCTACAGCTTGTTATATGAATTCATATATATTAATAAAATAAAGAACAATAAAGACAACAGTCAATTTTTAACCGTCAAACATTGAAGTTGTTTAAATTTATTTACATTACCAACAATGTTTGGATTGTTTTGAAAAGTATAATGTATACTTTTACAAGTTTTATGGTGATTTTATTTAGCACATCCTTTGAATTGAATAAAAAAATGGTTTAATAATGCTTAAGCTTGTTATACTTTATTTTCAAAAATAATTGCTCTCTGACTACTAATTAAATTTTAGCTGTGTCTGAACATACAACAATTACAGCAATTAAAAATTAAATAATTACACTATACAATTAACAAGAAGAGAAAATGTCTTTTGTTTCTTATGCCGCAAAAGGAAATTGTTTTTATTTATTTTAATTAAATTTTTGAACTTTAAAATTAACATTTTAACATTATAAGGCAAAAGTTTGTGTTTGTGCTACACCTCAAGGATAAAATAATAACTTTTAATTGCTTCAAAAAAAAAAAACAAAGAAAAAATGCTACGTTAAAATTGAACGCATACCAACATATTTTGTTAGATTTTTTGTAGAGCTGTGGTAAATTATGATTTTAACCAATAATCAACGCATTTTTAATTAAACTCTTTATCGTGTGTCATACGAAATATACGAAAAAAATATACCATAAAAATTTTTTTAAAAGGTTTACAACATAAAAAGCCGCAATAACAATGTCAAAGATATAGGTTAGGTAGAACAGGCAGCCGTTGAAGGAAAGGATACAGCTCACTTGGGTCCGCTTAGTTCGGTCCCTTTGTGTTACCTGGAGAGGCAGATAGAATAGCTTGAGATAGAAGGAAAGAAGAAATAAAGAAAGAATTGAAGAATGAAGCAGACTTACCAGGGTCTCTGGTGGGAATCGAACCCACAACCCCCTGACTGGTAGGCTTGTGCACTTACCACTGCCCTACCGGGGCACCCTATGTCAAAGATATACATGAATGCAAAAATATTCGGCTGACAATGATGATTCCATTGAATCCTTTTTATGAAAAGATTTTCATTAATTCCATTTTAAATTTAATTAAACTTCAAACTGCTGTGTTAAGATTATAACACACTTACAAGAATTATAACGGAAATAAAAAAGGACTTACTGTTATTTTTGAAAAAAAATATCTCTTATACCAAATATCCTGCAGAGTCTGTTGTATGAGAGCGGCAGCAAAAAATCCCTTTTTTTTATTTCTTTATACTTAGACTACATAAGAGTTTTAACCTCCAAAAAATCACTATAAAATAAAAAATAATAAAACGCAAGACCCTTCACATTATTTTATATAAATGCTTGACTTTATATAGAGAGAAGGTTATACTAAGTGCTTGTAATGCCATTAACATTTTAAAGTGAAAGTTTACACTTGCATATGTATACACATCCTATTGTAGTAAAGATAGCACACACACAAACACTAAAAAAACACTTTCCTAACAATTGATGCCTTTTCATAAACCTATGCCAAATGTATTTAAAACAATAGGAGGTCGAAAGTATGAGAATAGAAAAATTAAAAAAAAAACATATGAAGGGTCCTTGTAATGTCACATATTCTAAAACACACATACTCGCACACATATGACAACGATAAAAGTCTTATTTACATATTTTTAAAGCCCAAGCTAAGACTGTTAAACTTTTGGCTTCTATTCTTATTCTCCTGCTGCTATGTTAACTTATTTTTTTATTGCGTTTTCACTTGTATAGTCCTTTTCAAGGATATACGTTAATGTTGTTGTTTTTGGTGGTGGTATTGTTGTTTTGGGTTAGAAAAATATATATTAAAACACAATTTTATTATTAAAATTATGACTGACAACTTGATGTTGCTTTTTAAGTGTTTTAGCCGTAAATTAAAATTTACATAATTCAAGTGACAATGACAATTTAACAAATAATATTGTTTATAATGTGGTTTGGAAAAAGGACCACTCTAAAATATTAATAAGTATGTGGAGAAACAGACATATGTTTTACTAAGGGTTGTGGTATGCAGAATTATAAAATATTTTAAGCTAAAAGGATTTAAAACTCCAACAAAAGTTCTAAATTTTTAAGATTTTGCCAAAAACTCCCTTTTAAAAAATAGGATATGCAGGTTCCAGAAACATCCTGTTTGGAAATTTTTATTAGTTTCTGAGAAACATATGTTTCTAGGCAAGTTTTCTTATAGTATAAGATATACAAAAAATAAAAAAAGGATATTCTTCCGGTTTTTGAGGAATAAGTGTCAAATTAAAAAGTTTTGCATTTAAGAACTCTACACACTTCAGCACAAATTATCTCATGTTTTTTTTTTTGGATTTTAAGACAATTAAAAGAAGGATATTTCCCCTTATTACCAATTTAAAGGCAGTCTCATTCCAGGCAACGTCACAATGACCTGTCACCAAATAGAGACTTATTCGGCGTGTCACCAAGATTGCTTTGAGAGCACGTCTTAGCCGTCCACAAGTCTAGACCTGACATAATGTACTCTAGAGCCTTGAGCCCGCCATTAGTATCGACGTAGATTGTCACGTCGCCTCGTTACCGCCAAAATCTTGATCTGAAAAATTCTACATACGTCCGGAAATTTGTATGACATCCCTACTTCCGTATCTTTTATGTAAATACCAATCCCCGTGCCCACCTCTATCTTCAATCCATCAGTGACACAACACACCATTTATACAGCCTCTCGGATCCCTTTCAATGCAACCCTATCCAGAAAAACTACTCGAGGTAAGATCCCAAAGTCAAGTTTTGTGATTATATAGTCTATTAAGCCTGACAGTCATAGGAGTCGATCATCTTCGACCCTTCCCAGAACGCCAGGGTGTCCAGCTGACCCTATCCTAAGCATACTTGGCTCACTAAACCTAAACAAGCTCGTTGCAGTCATTCTAGCAATGAAATCCTTAATGAAGAGGATGTTAAATAATATCCATAATCTTAGATAAAAAAGAAACAAATAAGTCCCTTTTTGGTTAAAAAAAAAGATCAGCAAAATTTTTAAGTTTCCAGTGTTAATAATTTAATAATTAAGATTTTTTTTAAATATATTTATTTATTTAGTTTCTTCTAATAAAATATGTATCAAAAGATGTTTAATTTTTTTTTGGCAAATTTTTTAAAACATTTTCTGTGCCCTTTAATAAATATTTTCTTTGATTTTTTTCTTAACCACAGTTTATGGGTTTTTTAATTATTTATTCTCTTAATGGAATTTAAAACTTCTTTAAAATATTTCATTTATTTATTTTAAATATTTTCATTTTATTTAATTTGTTCTTTTTATTATTTCTGGCTTAAATATTTAATTTCTTATAAAATCTTGCACAAGGGACATTTAATGTTGAAACCAATTTAATTTTGAAAACATGCTGTGCAGTATAGAAGACATTTGTCAGAAGCAATCATAAATGTAAGGATAAAATAATATTACAAATTTAATAATTTTAGGCAGAGGCTTTGAGGTTTTGCTTCTATAAATATATATAAATATTAAAAATTAAATAATAATAATATTAATAATAATAATAATAAAAAATAATAACTAAAAATATTTTTGAATTAAATCAAAAAAGATATAAAAAATGAAACAAGCAAGAGCGTTATATTCGGCTGTGCCTAATCTTATATATCCTTCAGATTGGCCTTTCGAAACCCCAAATTTTTTTTATTTTCATAAATTTTTTTTATTTATGAAATATCTCTAATTTTTAAATATGGGTCGGTGTCATATATTAACCCTCTTAGGATGACTATGAAGAACATTTAAACTTTAAATGTTGGTTAAAGGATGACAGGACGTCTTTGGCTCTCTTTCGAACAAGCGCGTACCAAATTTAAAGAACAGACAACAAACAGGAGTACATATTTAACTGGTTATGTTGGAGCACGACATAATAAACATGAAAACAAATTCGAACATAAAGTTTTCAACTGATTTTTATTGCTAAACTTAAGATTTTCTTTAAACTATTTAGCAGTTTAGGCCGGTTATCCTTCTTCGACAGCTGGCATTAGTTTCAGGATCATAGTGAACTTGAACTAATCTTAAGCTTTCGAAAAATGATGTAACTTTCGTGTCTCCGAGCCCCATTGTGGATAGAACCTTGCTCGGTTTCATATTAGGGGCATCTTTTGGCCAATACTTACTTCAAACATATCAGTTGCATTGGATACAGACGTACTGCGATGGCATGTCAAGCTTTAAGCGCTTTTTGTTTCATCATTTACAAGGCACCCGTTACTTAGCACTTTGGAAATTTGGCCTTGATTCTCTGCTGTTTTACCGGATACCATATTTGATCTTTTTTGCTTCAGGCTGTCACAGTTGATTAATTTTATTTATCGCAAGCAAAAATTCGGAGCTAAAATTATACTGTGGTTGTTTTAAGGCGCTTAAGCGCAGCATTTCTAGCATACAAAGTCGTCCTTTAAGGTCTTTTGACTTCAATTCGTATGGTGTTTTCCATTTCCTTGCTTCTGAATGGATCATACAGCTTTCGAGGGATTTGAAATTAAGTGATGCTAGAGTAGTTGTCAATAACTTTTAAAGCTTCTATTAGGTTTGTTAACAATATTCATGGAGTCTTGCATCCAATTCTCGGCCTTCGAAATTTTTTGGCTGACCTGGGCGGTTGTTGTCTTTTGTGTTAAAATTACCATTTTCAAAACACAAAACGCATTTTCCATGTTTAAAGCAATGCATAACCTCCACCATAAGCTCTAAGACGATCCAGTGCTCTGCTTTTTTGAATTCAAGAAGTAAGGCAGAACTTTTGGTAACTCGAGACTCAACATTTTCAAAGCTGGGCCCTTTTTGTTATTAACACTTATAAGTTGTTAAAAAACGTTTATATTATTTCCCTTTTCATTCCGAATTAACTCTAAATAAAATGTTTGAAAAATAGTCAAATATTTCTACATGACAGGCTATTTTGTAATGTAAATATTGACTACGACATTATGCACATACACATATACATATGCATATCCTTTTAACAAACCTACTTCTTGTTATTTTGGCTGTTGCAATTTTTCAGAGAATTAAGTTAAAAAACTGATCTAACAATATTTTAGTTTATTCAAAATTCAACACATACTCAACCAAGAAGAAAAAAGTTATCGTCTGCATCGAAAAATATTTTTGTACTTATTTAATGGCATGCACATGCATGCAAATTAAGAAAGCAAATAAAACAACAACAGCCATAAATCCCCTTTGGCATATTGTACAACCAGTCAGGCTTTTTATTACTTGTTCTTTATTTGAAATACTCGGAATATATTTTTTTACAATAAATTTGTAGTTTTGTTTAGATTCCTGCAGTAATTTTGTAGTTATTTTGTTGTTTTGTTTCAAGGATATTTAGCTTTTATTTGTCTATGTGGTGAATATTTTAAAAAGATTTCTTTATTTGTCTATGTGGTGAATATTTTAAAAAGATTTCTTTGTTGGCTTAAACTGATACTGCTTGTTAGTGTTTATAGGGATAGAAAAGTGTAAGTATATGTGTGTGTGTGTGGGACTTAAAACATTTTTACATTTATTTACCGAAAAAAATTTTTTATGCTTTTTTTGGCCAAAGTGCACATTTGTTTTCTTTTTTTTTCTTTTAAATTTTTTTTGCATATTATTATATGCATCATATGTTAGTTTAAATATAGAGTTTTATTTCTGTTTTTGGCTTTTAGTCCTTTTTTAAGTTTGATGTGGGAATTTAAACAACAAAAAACGTGCGCGACTTAACTATTTTTAAATTTATGACCACTTGGGATTTAAGCAAGATTTTTGTTGTTGATATGTTTAGCATACAATATCGTTAAAGGTTTTCCTAGTTTTCTTTTTTTGCTTCTTTTTCTAAAAAGGATTATTTTTATATGTTTCCGCAGCTATTTTTTTCTAAAAAGTTTTTATTTTATAACATTTACGTTTTGTTTGCTCTAGAAAATCTCAGCTTTTGCTTTTTTATAGTTTCTCTTCTTTTACTTTTTTTTATTATATTTTGTTAAGTGTAAAATATTGTTTAAATAAAAACTGCTAAATTTATGGCAATTTTATTTACAAACGTGTTGGGAATAGCAGCATCTTTTTTTAAAACAAAATTTTGTATATAGATATGTTTAAACGTGTATACATATATGTAAATTAAAAAATAAACAAATATACGAATGAGCAGCCGTTTTGTATGCACAACTAAGTCCTTCATGCCGATTTTAAAATTGTTGAGTGTGTGTGCCTGCTAGTGTAAATTTTTTTTATAGTTTAAAGGGTGTTAGTGTAATAAAACAAATTGTTACTTTAGTGTGCCAACATGTAAAGTGTTACCGTAAAAAATGGGATTACAAAATGTTTTAAGCAACTGTATAACATAAATAAAGACACAACTTTATATTATAATCCTTAACATTTATTTTAACATTTATTGGTTTAAAGCCACATTTTATAATAATTTATACCAAAAAATTATTAAAGTAAACTATAAACTCATTTTGAGCAGTCAACAGTTATGTTTTGAAAAAGGTATTGCGAAACCATGCATTAAAGTCTTTCATATTTTCAAAATACGTAATAAGTTATTCAAAACTTATGTTTGAACAACTTGTCAATTTTAAAAAATTTCAAATTTTCATTAACTTTTGTTTAAGGGGTTTTATGATATATATAGATCTGCATGTATCCTTTTTTCCTTTTAGTTTAAACAAATTTTAAAGATACTACAATTTACTTACTTACTTAAGCTGACTCCGCAACTTGTTGCAGGCCGTGTCCTGTTTAATGATTTTCCCTTTTCATCAATTCGGCCAAAATGACCGCAGCACAGTGGGGCCAAATGCAAAAAAAAATGGTAATAAATCTGTATCTTCGAAAGTACTTGTCCAATTATAATATAATGTATAAAGCAGTCGTAGAGGAGGACCCAAGGTTTTAGAAAATAAAATTTTGGACTACCCTGTATAAATATACGTTGAGGTACAGGGTGCCAAAATTTACCTCCTCGGGTTTGCAAAACATTTCTATGCATGTCTTGTGGTACTTGGCCGAGTACGTAAATTTTCTGCTAATAGGTAGTATTCCGACTCCTAAATTCGAATTCGAAACATCCTTACATCTAACATATAGGATGCAAAAATTATATTTAATACAACATGGTCGGCTTAATTCTTTCTTTTTCTGTCAGGCGGCTCCATGTGGCCACTTTAATATATTTTTATAAATGCCGACGAGATATAGATATGAATAGAGGAAGAGTTCGTTAGTCGATTGATATATTATTATTACTTTTATCTTTAAATATAAAAATATAAAAAAAATGTTAAAACCGCATACAAAAAACTAAATAAAAAATTAATATTAAATTTAATATTTTGAAAAAAATATGTAAGCCATAATATAAATTCTATTTAACATCACAGTTCATAGTTTTGAATCCACATTTGCACTTTTTAATACACAATATTTTATTCTTAACATCTAAGTAGTTGTCATTGTATTCCTTTTAGTTAAATGTTAAAAATATATATTTTTAATAAATACAATTCGGAACTTCTTCTTTTATTACAATTCGCCATTTGATCTTAGCTTTAAGAAAATATAAAATCTTTTTCATAATTAGCTTGTCCAAAGGAGCTCTCCAAATATCCTTTTTTCCAACTTTAAGCGAAAAAATTAATTTTACATACAATTTTTTTTAAACATTTTTATTGAATAAAGTAAAGTTTCCTTTGTATGGGTATTATTTTCAATATCTTTAAAGGAAGTATTGAATTTAACATTTGTATTTGAGGGAAAAATTTTTCGTTTATGTAATAATTTAGTAGTTTTTAAGACTCATTAGTTTTTGTCGGATGTTTACTAAATTTATGTCAAATTCAAATTTTGAAATTTTAAAATTTTTTTAAAAAGTACTAAATAATTTCCCTTTGTTTTATTTTCATTTCAGGTAAGATGATTTTCTATTAAAAAATAATAAATATATCAAGTAAACTGGTAAGCTAAACTTCTAAGATGGAATTTTTAAGTAAATATTGTTTTTGTTGTAAAAACTAGAAAAATTTCTAATAAAATTTAAGAATTTTTGGTTATTAGTTTTTACTACATACTTATTATATTTTTCTATAATTATGTCAACAAGGACATCCTACCTTTAAAAAATTTTAGTCTCTTAGGTAATTGTTCAACAAACGTTTTCTTTAAATTGTATATTATTCTTGATTTTCTTAAGTAGAACGAAAGCAAACATTCTCCGGGGAATAATAACATCTAATAGAAATTTTAAATGGAAAACATTAATGTAATTACAAAAACCTTACCATACTTTACCTTACTTAAGGGTATTTAAGTTAAGCATATGTAAATAAACTATGAATTCAAAAGAAATTGTGTCAATTTTATTTGATTACCTCATAAAGACGAAGATTAAAAACGTAATAGCTTGTTTATTTTATAAGCAAAAATAAATTATTATAAATTTAAATACAATTTTGAAGCTCTTTTTTTAGACCTTTACATTTTATTTTGTCTGGAAAAAACACAATATTCAACATACATTTATGTTGTTTAGTAAACGGGTGTGGATGTATGTGTTGGGGTATGAAAGTGTCGGAGTTTTTTTTCATATATTTTGTTTTAAGCAATTTACACAATAATTGGGAATTAACCTAAATAAAATGTAATACTTGTAAAAATAAATATGAAGTGTAAGTGACTGAGTGAATGAAGCTAAATGCAAATGTGTATGTATGTATGATGGTTTACCACTACAAGTATGTACCTAAAGACACGTTTACGTAAACACTTATATGCGCATGTATTTTCCCTGTATTTTTAAAAACTGACAAAAGTTAAATTTTAGTTAATATAAAATTTTTATAAAACGGATTCGGCCCCAGGCACATCTTATTGGCTAAGCCCACATAAGCGATTTGTCGCCATTCATTCCACGATATCCTCAATGGGAGGAGTACAACACATCTCTGCACTTGAGATCTAGTGCGAATATGAGATATCTGGTAACTTAAAAGATTTGAACTGCCTACGTCACCCAGTTTTCTACCACCCCATTCCTACCAGCTAGCCTTCTGGGATCTGTGAAAACGTCCCTGGTAAATTCCCCAGTAAATAGTTTTCTGCATCCTGGGAAACTTAGACCTTAGCTTGCATTTATTTTCTTTTAGAAAACGATAAATATTATTAACAGAAAAAAAATTTTAATTAAAAAATTTGTTGATTTAATTAAAATAATGCTTAGATTACAACCTATCAAGAAATTCGCATATTCAATTAACAACTTTAATTAAATATTAAAAAAATTTTTAATTAAAAAAATATCATGTTAAATAATCGATTTAATAAAAAAAAAGAAAAAAAAAACAAATCTTAAATTCAATACTAATAATTTAAATTAGATTTTTATATATTAAAAAATAAAATTTTTTTTTATTTATTTCACAAATTCAACTCCAGTGACTGAACTTGAGGTGGTGAGTTTTGCATAAGCAAAGGTAAAAAAGCTTTAAGTAAAATTAAAGCTTTTTAAGAGAATTTGTAAACAAACACCATTGTTGGCATTTACTTTTTAAACACGAATTTAATTTAATTCAAACAATTAAATTTTTCTTAAAAAAATACAAAATTTTTGATTAATAAGTTGATTGAAAAAAATTGGGGAATAACTTTGTTTGTGCTTTACTGCCCCTTAGTAATCTATCCAGTGCTTAAACTGTTTTTTACTTTACAAAAAATAAAGCTTTTCTATTTAATATAAAGATCTATTTTAAAAGCCTATTTTTACGTTATATAAATTATTATTGGCACTTCACAGTATTTATGTAATCTAAAAAGTATGAAGTTATAATAAAAACCTATAAATTTTTAGTTTCTACCTAAAATAAATTTTGAATAAATTTTTTGTATAAAATCATCTTAAATTTTTATTATCAAAAGCAAAGAATGTTTTCAAAACTGGCGCTTGTTTTAATTAAAATGGAACTGAAAAATTCTGTATTGCGCAATGTATAAAGTAACTTTATTTTTTAGCAGGCGCGTATAAACTATAAATGAAATGTATAAAAAAGCCTTAACTCACTCACATATAATCATTTTCTTTTTTATGTGTCGTAAGGAAAAAAATGAAAATGACCACAATGTACTCGTTTTTTGCATTTAACAAAAATATAAAATAAAAGAAAAAAAGTTTTTTATATGAAAAGAATTTTATATTAAAATCTTTTTCCTGCGGGTATAGCAAATATGTTTTTTTTATTATTTTTGTAGCCTACTTTTAGGTACGAGGACTTTTAGTATAAAAAAATAAAACGTAGAGTTTTTTTCATTTATTTTGTTTTTATTATGTTTTCATATGTTGGGTTTTTAAAGCTATTTTTTACTTCCTTTTTGTAAAGGTCTTTATGTAGTATTTTTAAGCTTTATGATATGTAAAATAGAGGTAAGATAGTTTTTAGATAACTCTTTGTGTTTTGGTTTATATGTTTCATTTTTACTTCCAATAACGTGTGTCCTGGCAAACAGCCTAATATAGGTTTTCTGGGACTCCTAAAAAACCATTAAAGGGTTTCAGATACCTTATCAAAATCCTATTTAAAAAATAATGTTAAACCAGTATTAAAAAAGTAAGAGCGCTATATTCGGCTATGCAGAGTCTAATAGTCTCTTCCCTTTGAAGTCGATAGCTAACGTTTTTTTTTATCTTGAAAGTCTCACAAAATTTGCACGTTTTAATAGGTGATGCTACTTCCGGGCTCCAATGAAATAAATTTTCCTTTAAAAAAAATATGAATCTTGTGCAAAGTTTAAGGTCGATAGTTCTTACAGTTGTCGAGATATCAAAAATTTACCAAACATTTGTTATTTGTATTAGGGATAGTGCTCACCCTGTTCCTATCCAACTAATTTGCTTTCAAAACTATATCCATTATTGTACCATCACTTTTTGTGGGACAATTGAAGTCGATAGCTGTTACAGTTTCCAAAATACTTCGTATAAAAATTTTAGGGAAAATAGCTCATTTGTATGGAGCCTACCACTTCCCCTGCTCCTACCAAACTAGTTTTTTTCCAAAATGTAGATACTATTGCACCATTACTTTTTGTGGAAGGTTTGAGGTCGATAGCTCTAACAGTTGTCGAGATATTTCGTATCAAACATTTAATGAAATTAAAAAATTTTTTTAGCGAATTAATTCCTTTCAAAATTACTTCATCGATACAGTTCAAATAATTATTTCTTAGAATTTTAAGAAACGAAAAAAGATTAAACACAGTTTTAACCCTTTTTTATAAATTTGAAGCAAATAATTTTTGAAATAGTTAAAACCTGTTTTAACTTAAGTATTTTCAGGTGCATAAAATTTCAAAACTATACATATCCTTTCCCTGGTTTTTTGTGGCAGCTATATTCTTATTATGAAACTCATTAATATAAACACTTTATTTAGTATGTGATTATATATCCACTTGTAAATTATACAAACAGTTTCATTAGTATAGCCGACATAGTCATAAGTAAGCATCATCTGGCGTTAGTTGTAGTATTAAGTAAAACGCACAAGTTAAAACGTGTATTTTGTTATTAAGAGTTAAGTATGCGAACCACGGAAATTAAGTTAATGTTTGCTTATGAATAAGCAAATATTGGAATAACTAACAAGTATGCAAACAACAACATCTTACTAGGATAATTTTATTTTAGCCATTGCTGAAATTAAACTATTTGAAGGACGAAATAGACATTTTTGATAGGAGATGTGATTAAATGACTGGCTTTTAAGCAAACTGTTAATGAAGATATTAGAGAAATAAAAAATCAAATTGAAAAATAAACAAAAAAAAAAACTATTTTAATAGTTATTGGATTGTTTCTATACATAACATAATTTAAATGAAAAGTTTCAAAATTTAATTAAAAAGGATGTCTTGTTTTAATTTACTTTAGGCAATAGATATAATCCTTACGGACTGTGACTTAAAATTTACAAAATTTCTAACACTTAAAAGAGCTCTAACAAACTTTAGAAAAGACGATCCCATTTGCTAGTCCTAGCCCAAGCCAGACAGTGTCCAGTTAAAGCCCCAATTGTGGTCCTTTGGTTTTATCTTCCGTATTTGCAAACGAGTGTCTGCCTAGTTAAGTCCTAGTCGTATAGCTCTAGAAAATCTACATTCATTGCTGTTCCTCCAATTAAAATTCTCCATGTCAAGCATCGTGCTCCAATCCTATAATCAAAAATATCCGTGCCAACAATGTCGCAGTGCTTCAGAACCCTGCATAGTCTGAGTCTAAAAAGTACACAATTTTGCCAATGGCTTTCCTACATTTTGTTACCAACCCAAGGACTGTTTGACTGTCAAAATGAATAGTGACTTCACTATGCTTTGGAACATGTTGCACTATTAGATTTCTAACCCTTCAAACAGTCAGTATCTCCGATGGGAACACATTACATTCATCAATTAATCCATCTTGTCCCCATATCTATCTTTTATCGATTTCAGTGATTATTAGTAGAAATATTTTTTCAAAACCGACCTTTGTGGTCCATAGATCCCCGGCATATACTAAGATACTCTTGACCGATTTCACAAAAAAGTCTATTGTGGCCATTAATAAGTTTATTAGTCTGACTAAGCTTCTTTGTGCCTTTCTTACTACTTAGTACTTAATAGGTATCGTTTGTAGAATAACGTTAAGTCCCTCCAAGTTAAGAAAATGTTTGGGTCTTAGTTAAAACTAAAAATAAACGCCCTTTTCACCACACCATATCTTAGAATTGGTCCTACTGCCATTGTGTAAATCTAGTTTACCATCTTTACACTTCCTGGTAAAGTTCTATTTTGTCTAAATTTACGACCAATCCGTTTTCTTATGCCCACAAAGAAAGTGTACAAAATGCCGATTGCTGTAGCTTCCCAATCGTTAGAAAAAACTTTCGTCCGACAAAAATGTAAATACCACCGTGGATACAACGATCTTCCTTCCTTAGCATCAAACTACCTCTATACCTTCAGGATCGTATAAAACCGCTCAAGCTATCAATCTAGAGTCAGCCAAGACCAGCCCCAGTATACAACTCTCGTTTTCAGTTGTTCCGCTTGGACATAACCACAGACACCACGTGTATTCCCGAATTAGACCTCACCAGACCTTATCAGACCGTATGTTACATGGTGGCTCTCTGATTCCAATATTAATAGATAGTACTCTGGTCAGTCATGGAATATTGTGAGTGGCAACAAGTTTGGGACATTACTTTTGGTAGAACATTCGAAGTGGATAGGAATTATAGTTTCCCAGATATAGCGTATCAAATAATTTATAAAAATTGTTAATTTATATGGGGGGCTCCCCTTCCTCTGCTTTTTCTAAAATGTAAGCCTTACAGTTCATTTACTTCTTGTAGAACATTTGATGTCGATAGCTGTTATAGTTTCCGGGATAAAGCGTATCGAAAATTTCATAAAAATTGTTAATTTGTATGGAAGCTACCACTTCCCCTGCCCCTACCCAAAATTTTTTTTTCCAAAATATAGGTCATAGTGTCCCTTTTTCTGAAGGGATTTACAATGGGCCTTGGAGTCTCTGGGTGGAGGTGGCTAGTGGCACTCATTACTACCCCTTGTAGCCTAACCTAACCTCTAGTTTTCTAGTTATAGTGTATTAAAAATTTCTTAAAAATAGCTTATATATGTGGGAGGGGCTACTGCTCCCCCTGCTCCTACTAAACAATTTTTTTGAAAATGTACGCATTTTACTGGAACTACTTTGTACCTGGTTTTAAGCCGATAGCTGCTTTTCTTTCTCAGATTAAGCGCATGAAAATTTTCATAAGGTTGATGCAACTGCAGAAGAAATATTACTTTCTCTGCGTCTACCCCAAAAAATGTCAATATTTTAGGCAGCCGCCTAAAGTTTATGTGAGAAGTTTTGTGTTCTCTAAGATATTAAAGTCTCATTCAGTTCTGATTCAATTTGTCCGGAAACTTGATTTAAAACAGACGGACAGGCCAGCAAACAGACAGACGCACATCGACCTTTCTATCTATAAGGATATATACTTTGTGGAGTTGCAAATGGGTATAAACGAAATTACAAACGGAATGACAAACTAATATATGTATAAATACCCTTATCACTATGTGAAGGGTATAAAAATAATAATATTTTATTACATATTTCCTTAAATTTTTAAATACATGTGAGTGCGTGTGTATGTGCATCAACCCTTTTGCTTTTCATTAAATAAACTCTCGTTATAATTTTATTAATTTTCCCAAGTTTTGTATAGCAATTAGGAATCTCCTAAAGAAAACGCTTTTCTAAAAATTAATTACATTTTAGTTTCCAAGCAAACCCTTATCCTTTCTGTCCTTTTTCAAGAGAAAACTGTTTTTTAATCATATTCCAAAACTTTTAAACTCACCAGTTAACTATATTAATTATTCATTTGGATATTAATTTTCTTGTTATCAAAAACCTTTTAAAAGCTTGATTAAAAAAATAAATTAAAATTTTTCTGTTTTTATCTTCAAATAACCCATTAATACAAATTTTGCTTACATGCTAGAATTTACTTAAGTGAATATTAATTAAAACAGCCCTTCATAAATCCCTTAAATATTTATAGAATTTAATTTTGAAAGGAACATTATTTTAAAAGTAAATTTATAATTATATTAAAAATATTAAAATTTTTAAATAAAGTTGGTCCCTATATAAAGGATTTTTAAAGTAATTGGAAGAAAGCTTTTTTTTGCCAGAGCTTTTTAGCCTAAAACGAGTTTTTATATTTTTTATTTTAAGCATTTAAATTTGCTTTGATTAAGCAAAACTAGTTTATTTTAACATTGTCGTTTTGCAGCAAAAAATTTTATAATTAAGGTTTCTACAGTTCATTTTATATTCTTCATATTTCAATTAAGGATATGTGTTAACAAATATATATAAAGTCTTAGTTAAAGCTTTCAAACTTTCGCAAAATATTTTCTCCAAAAGTTTGGAATAAAAAAAAACTTGTAACTAAAGTTGTTTTTAATCCTTGTTAGCAAAAATTTAAAAAAAATTTTTTTTATAAGCCTTTGTATTTAGCTTAATTTGTTTAGCTTTTTTTAAAAAAAACTAAATGTAAAAGATATTGCTTTTCGTTGCATTGTTTTCAAGTATTTTTTTCCTTTTAAATGCATTTCCTTCTTAATTAAAACTTGTAATTACAAATTGTTAATTTTTTTGAAGTACAGTTTTTAAAAAATAATTATATATGTATGGCGTTTTTGTATATCATTTTTAGAAAACATCAAATATCTAGTCAAGGACGGTTTTTTTGTTGTAAAAATTAGTGAGTTCTTTTTTCAAAGTTTGGGTGTAAACCCCTTCAGACATTTTGAAAATGTTATGCTTAAGTTTAAAATTTTATTGACGTTTTAGCATTGCAAAAAAGTCTTTTGAATAAATTTTTTATAGTTCACCACTTTATGTTTTAGCTATTTTAGTAACATCTTGCAGTAGCTTCTTACTTTCAATACCGTTTTTGATATATTAAAAAATTTAAATTAATTAATCCTTATCCTTTTTAAAAGAATATTCAAATAGACTTGGTACGACAGACTTAATTTTTTTCCTTTGAGTCCTTAAGGCTTTTAAAAATAATTTTTTAGATTCAAAAACTTTTGTTAAATTATTTATTCCTATTAGATTTAGTTAATATCCTTTTAAAGGACAATTAAAATTCTTTTAAAAAGTATTTTTTTTAATTAAAGGTCGTGGATTTTTATAAGTTGTTCCTTTTATCAAAAATTTCATTAAAACCTGTGGCGATAAGAAACTACTTCTAATGTCCTTTTTATATACCAAAGAATATTTTTTTTAGAAATTGAGTTCATATAGTTAATCGTGGCTTTAACCATTTGATTGAGCCTTGGAAAGCTAGTTTTCCTTGTTCCTATCCTCTTTAATATTGAAATTTTCTATTCCTTTTCATAAGAATTTTTCTGCAAGAAGTTTTAAAATTACAACACGTATAAATAACATAAAATATTTATACAAAACAGCGAATAGATGACGTGTATGTTTGATTTTTAAAATTTTTCATACGTGTGTACTTGCAAAATAACCTCAAGCATGCAAATTGTTCTCAATGACTTTTGTCAACAAAGAAATTACTTAAGCTGTGCTTACAAACACATGCCAAATGAAAATGTACATAAATTTTAACAACGTTTAAAGCGAAAAAACGAAACGAGCAGTAGCTGTGTTTGCAAAATGAAAACCAAATAAGAAAGAAGAAGAAGAAAAGGATACAAGGGAGTAGAGAAACATACAAATTAAAAAAAAAAACATTTGCTCTACTTAACTTGCTGTTAAAAAGTTGTCAGAATTTTTACTTTTCAGCATGTAAACTGTTTATATATTTAATGTTGTTGTTGGCAGGATTAATTTTGGCCAGTAGGGTAAATGGGGTTGGTGCATAGCTTAACTTACTAGCTGCTCTATGCAAAGCTTTTCATCTGTCCTTGAAAGAATAATGTTAAGTGGCGCGTGAAATTACATTAATCATTGATGGTATTTATAATGTTTTCAGTCTATGCTGGAATTTTTTCCCTACTACATTGTTCTTTTTCTCTTTTATTTGCTTTAAGGGCTTACTCTTCATTCTTTTTTATAAGAAATATTTATTTAAGCTGGTTGCAAATGTTACTTAAAAACTTCTCATTACTAGTCGTTTATATTAAATTTTGAAAAGGGTCCCAAAATGAAAATTAATTATGTATTAATTGCTTGATTTTTTTGCTCTTTTATCCTCTTTTCTTTTTTGTTTTCAGAAATCTATTTTGACTATGGACTTACTAAAATAAATTTTTTGCCTTTTTTTCTGCTTTAAAAAGGATTAACTTTGTTCGATTTATTTTGTTATATGTTTCATTTATTTTGGCATTAACATGCCATTTGTTGGTTTGGACAGATGGCCAAATCTTTTAAGACATGCTTTCAAAATGCTACACATACTCGCACACACCTAAACAAAAAACACACTTTTTAAAGTAAACAAATTCCATATTGAAGAGTTATCATGTTCTTAGTTTCTATTAATGTTTAGTAAATGGAGATAAATGGCTTTTATGTTTCAAAACGATTTGGTTAATCTTGTTGGATAGATGTTGTTTGAAAGTAATTTTAGAGATTTTAATCAAATTATTTTAACACACATGGTTAGTTGCTAACAAAACTGCCTAACAAAAAACTAAAAAGGATTTAAAGAGTGCTAAACAGAATAAAGGATAAAAAACTTTTTAAAAAGTTGTTTAAATTAAGGAAGCTGTTAATTTTAAATGAAATGTGTTCTTGAATATATAATAATATATGTATATGTTTGAGGCATTATTCATAAAAAGTTGTTGGTTTTTAAATAATAACAAAACAAATTTTGTGTGGGTATATGTTGTTAAAATTTTAAGGTTTATTTATAAAAAGGACCTTTATTAATTACCCGTTACGCTACACTTGTTAAATAAAACAAATATAAGTTAAATGAAAATTATAAGTTGGTAATGAAAATATCTTGGGAAGGTAGCTTGGTTTTCTAAATTTTGGAAATATTTTAAATTTTTTAAGTTGAATTTTAAACTAATTGTTTACAAATTTTTGCTCACAAGTTCTGTTCTAATATGAATATAAAGAATAATGAAAAATTGTTTGGAAATTTTTGAAAGGAAAAAGGTTTTCCATATATCCTTTATTTCAATTTTCTAAAATATTAAGCTCTTAAAAAAATATCAACAGAATTTTAACAAAAACTTTATGTGAAAATAAAAATATTTGAGTTTGTAGAAAATTTTTGTTAAATTGAACATAATTTTTTGTGAATATCTCCATAAGTTCTTAAATATTTGTAAATATTTGTTGACCACAACTTGAGACCCTTTTTAAAGATTTAACATCTAGAAAGTTTTTTGAAAAATTTAAATAATTCAAAAAGTCCTGCCTATATCCTTTTTAAAACCTTTTGTATAAAGTTCGTTTTTATTTTTGTAGTAGAAGAAGAAAAGAAATACGAGTTAGGGCTTTTCTATATAAAGGTAACGATATATAACTATACGTCGTAATTTGTAGTTTAAGGTAAACATTCAAAGCAAGTTATTAATTTCCTGTAAGTATTTTGTATGAAAAAGTTTCTCGTATATCCTTTTTTTGTAAAAACGAAATACATTAATATTTCATTAATTTAATGTAATACAACTCGTAATTAATAATCAAGTTGTTAAAGCAAAGAAAAAATTACAAGATGCGCTTATAGTAAAAGAGATATTCATATATCTTTTATTTTAATTCGCCACAGGTTCTTCTGAAAATTAGATTTAATAAAAATTTATTTTTTAATCTTTTTTTTTAACAAAACAACATTTTTATTTTAATTGAGACCAAAAATTAATTATAATAATTTCCAAAACAATTTCCATGTATACCACAACTCGTAGTTTAAAATAATAACTTCAAAACAATCTTAAGGTTACCAAAATTACTTACAGCAAAGAAGCTCTTCAAATATCCTTTTTCAAAGAATTCGTTAAAATAGAAATAATATTATTATTAACTAAAAATTCAAAGATAACCTAATCCAGTTTCAAATTATTATTAACTAAAAATTCAAAGATAACCTAATCCAGTTTCAAATTAACAACATATTTTTTGTCCATCCTTTCTGTAGGTCATTATAAAATGTTTTATTGTTGTGCCAACGGAACTTTCATACACTTACAATTGTAATTTTCTAGTTTTCCTTAACTTAAACATGGCACTAATTTGTACTTTACTAGATAAACACATTGTATGTTTGGATTAGTTTTTAACTCAACACTTAAAGCTTTATTTTTCTTTTAACAACATAGAGCAACACATACATTTACACTCACACAACTTACACACTTCAGTATGTAAATACGCACACAGACAATACAAAAGTGCTATTTGGTTTGTTGTAAAATACAATTACTTGGTTTGTTATATTCCTTAGTTAATGGAACTACAAAATGACTTTCTAGTTTTTTTTTTTCCAGTAGTTTTAAGTTGAATATTTCAAAGTATTTTGGAAACGAAAATGATTTGTCTTGTGAAGTACAGACATAAAAGGATTTTCACATTAGTGAAGATTATTTGATTTTCAAACTGATTCACAGACCAAAAAGGATAAAAAAAGAGAGTTAAAGGGAAAATCTTGTTTTTAACTTTTGTGCATTAAAGCTCTTTATCAATGTTTGTTGATGTAATTTAAAGTTTTCGATTTGGTTTTGTTCCCGGAAAAAAGGGTTTAAGGTTTGCTACTTTATTAACTATTATTTGGAAGTGTATAAATGGGATTTCTACTTTAGAAAACACAATTTACCAAACGTCAGCATTTTATTTGAACTTAAGTTAATTGAATAAATTTGATATGATTTGTGTTTGTATGTGCATTGATTATATGTTAAAAAGTAAGTGTAAATAAAAAGGACCTTTAAGATTTCAAAAAAGGACTATGTGAACCAGGTTTTTTCAACTTTAAGGAAAAGTTAAATGGTAAATAAACCTTCCATTCACAAAGCAAGCAAAAAATGTATATAAAGGAAGGAATAAAAGATTTATCTAAACACAAACAGTTATTTACAGTATTTTGAGAACTTTTTTTCAGTCTTGAAAAAAGGATAGAAGAGCCTATCAATAATGTAACAATATTTTAGAAATCTGTTATATTTGTTTAAATCTTAAATTCCAATAACAAGTTGTGATTAGATTTAAATAAAAATTTGGAGGTATATTTCGTTTCAAAATGGTTGGGGATATATGAGTTTAAACTCTCCATTTAAATTAATAAACTTTTCTTTTTTTTCAGCAGAAATTCCGATAGTTTTATCTAAGGGCTACAATGCATCTTCTCTTTTAACAGGTACGTTCGCCGTATTGTAGGATATTTTGAGAGGTCTTTTTACAACCTTTTACAAATCTAAACATGAAACAGTGTGTCTTTAAGGCCAAAAGGGTGGCCTAACCGTCGACATAAAGAGTGACATCATCTGCTCTAACATGTTTTAGTTTTAGATACACAGCTCTCTCTGGCTGAAACACAACATACACATTAGATAGTCAATGGGGCAATTTGATGTTCTACTCTACGATAGAGGCCCTGTTTCAAGTGCCTATATCCTTTTTACATATGGGCAGTTCCACTGTGGCGGTTGTGACTATTTTGCTTATAACTCTAGCAGTTTCAAATTTTTTAGGAAACAGCCGCTAATTCATTACTCATAATTAAACTCTTGCAAAATAAATAAAAAATAAAATATCGACCAATTATTTGTATATTTTAATCATTTTCATTCTTTTTAAAAAGTAAATTCATTAAAAAGAAAAAATACTTATTTTCCCCAATTTTGACCTTTTTACCTAGAACTGACCATATGTCTCAGTAAAATCTAAACACCTTTTATAAAAACTACCGTGTCCAAACAAAAATTGGTGCAGTTTTTAAAAATTCACCTCTGTGACCATATAATTTGTCTTGGATCCCTGGTTTTTGGTAACAAGCGAAATACCAATCTTCTATTATATCCTAGAGTGGCCAGTGTTAAAAAAATGTTTTCATCCCAGTCAAAATAGGTTTCCTGATGTCATTTCCATCCATAGAGCCGCTTTAGCTTATGAGACATAAATAAAAAGCGCAGAAATATATATCTTCTCCTTGAAGGGCATTTTTCGAACCAGTACTAAACTGTAAGTTTGCCTTAAGGTAAAACGTTGTCACCTTAAGCTATTTTGGTGATGGAAAATGTAGTCGTTTTTATTTAAGAGCGTTGCCAACTCATCTTCAAGCAACTTCTCTAACAATTTTAAAATTTCTCACTTTTAAAATTTATCACATTTATAGACCTGTAAGACTCCACCTTTGAAGGATGATCTTAGGAATCATCTTTACTAAGACAACTTTCCATATAAGCGTGAAGTATGTAAACACCTGATGCTTTTTTAGCATTTAAGTTTTTAACAAGTATCCTTTAATAGTTACATCTAGAAATTGGAAGCATATTTCTTTTGGTTAAAAGGCAATAATTTACTTGTGTTAGTACACGTATGGGGAGTGAACATGTTCTTTAAACGAAACATTGGTATACTGGACGGTATATGAAAAAATAGTTTCATATTGCCCCAATACAAGTATGTTGTGGGGTAATATATGGTCGGGCTTGACCAACTATAACATTCTTACTTAATCCTTACTTATTGTTAAAAAACTTTGAAAGCCAAAACAATTTATATTGCTTCTTTGCAATGTTATTGTCATTAGGAAAAAAACTTAAAAAAATACATTGAACACAATATGCAATAAAAACAGTAAAATCAAACAATAAAGGATTTTTTTCTTAATAAAAATTATACACAGTTTTTAATTGCCCAAAAGGAGCTTATACTGTATAAAAATACTTCTACATAACTGTGTGTTACACACAAATGTTGTTTTTAATGTAAATTCTATAGAGTGGAGCATGAAATAAAAAAAAGGAAATCATTGCAAAAGTATGCTAGGTAATTGTTCATAGAATTAATAAAGTTATAGTTGAAGAGAGAAAAAAATTTTAGCATTGACCATTAAAAAAAGTGAACAAACAGTGACTAATAAAAAGTGTTTTGAAGGCTTTAAATTGTCTTAAGGATTTGTTTTTTAAAATCATGGTGTATTAATTTTGTAAGGATAAATTAAAAGCAGTTCTAGAAAAAGGCCGAAGAGAAAAAAGGATATATGAACAACGTTTGAAATATTTTAAATATAGAAAAATATCAAGTAGGTTTAAAAGTAATAATAAAGGCCATAAGTTGTAGTAGATTAAAATTAAGAGATCTTGTAAATTTTGCCTAAAAATTGTTTTAAATAAATTTTTTTATTTTTCTATTTTAGCATAAACTTAGATTTTTTAGTTTCAAAATTAATAAGTTTTGAAGTTTAATAATTTTAAAGTTATAATTTGTTTAAGAAAAGAAAAGATTTTTACCTCTGAAATCAAGGATAACCGAAAGTATAGCAATTAAAAAAATAATTATATCAACATTTATTAGATCCAGAAATCCTGGTACAATTTTTCCTGTCAAGCTTCTCAGTATTAAGTTAAGCACAATTTCCTAAAGACATGTTAAGGTTAACAAATCATAAATTTATAGTTTAGTTATATTTTTTGTGGAAAAACCATAATTAGCTTAAAAAGGATATATTGAAGACATATATTTTGTTACTAATTTTTGCTTATCAAATATAGAAAATACTTACTTGCTTACTTAGATGGCTATTACAGAGAGGTTGTTCAACTAGCTGAACGTAAAACGCTTCGATTTTCTGCGCTTCTTCTCCAATTTCTGACACCAAGTTTTGGGATGTCATCCTACACTTGGTCCTTCCATCGGCAAAATTCCTTCGGGCAATGGCAGAATCGTTTGAGGGGGGCTTCAAGTTTAATTATCAACGCATTTTTGAGAGGTTATTTTGGAGGTTATACAGACATAATGAAGTTGTCAGATCGTAGTCAAGGTTAAGCCTAAGGTTAATTGCCCTGCGCTGACATCAGAGTGACAGTTCTAGTTGAACGGAACTCTGGGACAAATGCCCAAATGGACGTGTTGTTTTACGGAAGGCTCTAGGGCGAAGGGAAAAGCGGGACTGGGCATCCTTCTTGAACGTCCGAAGACCAAGATTTACCTCCGCCTTCCTGACCACAAAACTGTCCTACAAGCAGAGGTCCGGGAAATCATGGAATGTCTGTCCTGGCTCAGGCACACGCAGGTACAACGGATGTAAGTATCTGAACAGATAGCCAAGCATCTTTAAGGGCAATTATGTCTAAAAACACCGGATCAAGGGCGGCGGTGCAGTGCAAAAGGATGTTAGATGACTACTCGCAGTATGGACAGGTTTGCATAATATGGGTACCTGGCCATCACGGGGTGGTCGGGAACTAACGGGCGAATGATCTTAAGAATAGGGCTAGAGGACAGTGGAAGAGGACCTGGCGAACCCGAATCTCTTGGCAGCGACGAGGGCCAAGTTGAATCAGCGAGCTAAAAATGTCCACAGGTTACAATGGTACAACGAGACAGTTGGGAAGTTGACGAGAATCCTCTGGGATGATCCAAGTGGGGTCACAACTAAGGGCATTCTGAAAGCCTGAATTGATGAGAGTGCCTGATGGGGGTGCTGACGGGTTACTCGAACTTACGAGCACATTTTTATCGGATGAAAAATTTCTTGTGTAACTGCCTGGCTTTTGCATATGTCAGAGTTCGATGTTTTAAGTCTGATATTTCTCAAGATATGTCTCAGCTAAGAGGTATAGATTGGGAGGTGTTAAAGGACTTCGTTTGCATCAACGAATTTCTGTGAACTTATCCCCCGAGATTCTTTTTTAGTGAGTGCTGTCTGTGCCCATCAAAATCCAGTAAAAGTAATAAAAGACGAAAACCGAATTCAAATGATACGCAGGCTTTTGCCAATCTTGCATTTTATAGTTCTGCATCAATAATATATTTTAAAAAATATTTAATGAATTAAAGAATAAAAAAAGGAGTTTTTTTTAGCTTTTTCAAACTGTTGTATTGTATGTCAAAATGTTGTATTAAAGTAGCAGTTTTTGAGTAAAATTGTGTAGACTACAGGCTGTTAAATTACTGCTTATACTCTCTAATGATTTTCCAAAATTATTTATTTATTTTATATATTTATTTTATTTTATTCACAAAAAAAATTCCATATATTGTGTATTATGTCTATATTAAAAAATACATAAATTTTGAATGCGTGTACTAAAACTTTAGCATTCTATAAAATCCTAAAAAAAGGATACAAAAAAAAATTTTTCATTTCTATTTATTTTTAAAACTTTTTTAAGGTTTATTAATCCTTATAAAAAACAACAAATAGTTATGTCAAAGCAAGTAAGTTTTTTTAATCGATTAACTTAAATTATTATTTTTCGAAAAATTATTTTTTTTCTAAGTTAATAAAAATGTTAAATATATAAAAATTTTTAACTTTTGTATGACACTGTTGCTTGGTTTTACTTTTTATTGCTAAGCAAAGACTGTTACAAAAAATTAAAACATTGCACCAATGTAAACAACATATGTTGTTATATTGGAGCTGCTTTGTTTTTTTCAAAATTGTTGCTGCTACTTTTTATATATTTAATTACACACACATATGTATGTATGTATATTTGAATGGCCATAATTCGGTTATTGTTGCTTAAAAAAGCACAAAAACAACATTTTATACAAAAACATATTTTGCATAAAATGAGTCACACTAAAGGCAACAACTGTGCTTCTTTATTTACTTTTCATTGTCCTTCTGCCTGTCGTTATAGGTAGCTATTTAAAATTTTAATATTTTTGTTGCAAAACAATAAAGGGGAAAAAATATATTAAAAAACAAATGTTAGCAAAGGTATCTAAAGCAATACTTGTAAATATAACTATTAGTGTATATGTATGGCAATAAAGTTATCAGTTTTGCATAAAAAATAAAATGCCAACACAACAGCACATGTGTAGTAAAGGGCTGGTACTGAAGAGAAACAAAAGTTTTGTTTGAATTTTGTGTAAAATAAATTTTAAATATTAAGTGGAGATAGAAGCTCTGTGGAAGTGATAATTGTTATTACTTGTGTTTTTTTTTTGGTTTTTTTAGCAGAAAAAAATATTTGTAAAAATCAAAACTTTCTCCTTTGGGGCAAGCATTTGGGGGAAAAAAGGTTAAGTCCTTTTAAGCCAATAATATGTTAAATATTACTTAAAATAAAAGCTAAAGTCTTAAGTTGTCAAACAGATTTAAATAATAAATTGAAAACAAAAACTGAATTGATAACTTTTATTTAATTTTGAAAATAAAAAGGGATTTGTTTAAATTTTTTTTCGTTTATTTTTCTACAACTTGTGCCTTAAAAGGAGCAACATTTGCGAAAAAAGGTTTAGGGAAATTAAACTTTTGTTTTTCTTTTAAATTTTGTTTTATACTCTAAAATATTGATCAAACTTAACATAAATTTCTATTTTACAAAAAAATACTAAATAAGAATTTTTAAATTTATATTGTTTACTGGGGCGTATGAGTAATTGATTTGTGCAATTTAAAACGATTAAGTGATGTTTTACTAGTCTATTTGCAGGTTTATAGAATAAATATTTATTTAAATTTTTTTTTTCTTTTAAAAAAATGTTGCTTTGGTTACAATACAATTTGTGGTTTTACACAGTTATTAGAATTTTTATGCAAATTTACAAAAAGAAGAAAAAAATTATTTGCACTTAAATTGTCCAAAGGTATGAAAAAATTAAAAAAAAATGAAAAAATAAAATGTATAAAAATAATAGAAAAAAGCAAACATTATTGAAAATACCAAAAAAAGCTCTATTGTTTTATATAAATGTAAAAATAGGAAAAAAATTAAAAATGTTATTAATTAGGAATGTGGAAAATATTTTTACATAAACTTTGAAATATTTTTATTATTTACCATAGAAATGCTGGAATTGAATGTTTACATTTTAACATTTAGGATTAAAAAAAATAAAAAATTTAAAGCCATTGCATCATGGCAAAAATTATGTACATTTTTATATTTTAAAAAATCCGATAGACGTTTTTCTGTTAAAATTTTAAAAAAAATATTGGGAAAAGCTTTTGGAAATGCGCAAGCAAAGTAAAAATTAGGGGGAAATCCTATTGCATGTAGGTAGGTTAGGTAGAGCAGGCAGCCGTTGAAGGAAAGGATACAGCTCACTTGGGTCCGCTTAATTCGGTCCCTTTGTGTTACCTAGAGAGGCAGATAGAATAGGTTTAGACGGAAGAGAAGAAGAAATTTAGAGAAGGATAGATAAGAAAGAAAGAACAGAAGAATGAAGCAGACTTACCAAAGTCTCTGTTGGGAATCGAACCCACAACCCCCTGACTGGTAGACTCGTGCACTTACCACTGACCTACCGGGGCACCCTGTGTATGTAAGTATTTATACAAAATTTTTAATGAGACCTTGGAATGTTTTCTAATAAGGTCATAGTCATACAGAAGGCTTAGAATTCAAATTTAAATGCCAAGCTTGACGCTGGGGTCACAAATCGAGACAAAAAATTAATTTGTTTTTATTGATTAGCTTTGGTATCACCATTTCGTTTATAGCACGTTATTCATCGTTAATACACCATATTCATCGTGTATTTTTACGTTTAAAATTATTGATTTGTTTGTAAGGGGATGTCCCGTCTGCTTGAACTTTTTAAGGCTAAAGCGTTTTGTACTCCCACTTCCACTACACGAATGCAATGCAAAACTGACTCCCATTGATTTTTTCCTACAAACATTTTTGCTCAACATACTGTTACCCTATTTCCGCCCCCTAATAGGGTTGGCATACAAAGTTTAATATTTTTTAAATCGCTCCCACAAAAGTCAAATGTCCCTAACAGGGTTGCCACGCAAAAATTAAAAAAATTACTGTTAAAATACAACTTTCTTAGTCACCCTAAGGGGGTTAAAATATGACACCGATCCCTAATTCAAAATTAGAATTACTTCATAAAAAAAAATTCACAAAAATAAAAAAAAAGTTCGGGGTTTCGAAAGGCCAGCATGAAGACTTATTTAATTCAGCACAGCCTAACGTAGCGGTCTTACTTGTTTTTTGCTTTGTGGGTTATTTTTGTCTCTCCCTTGGAATTAAGCTTTCATTGCTTTAAATGATTTCGAGTTTTCTTGTTTACAGCTAAAATATTTTATATCAAGCGATTTGCTCTTCAGTTAATAATATCAGCCTATCAGCCTTCAGGGCCTTGTTTGTTTGACAGAGGGTAACGGAAATGTGGTTTCCATTAAAAAATAATTTATTTTTTTTAACGAACTCTATTTTAGAAGTAAAAAAGTCTTATATAGTCAAAAAATTTAATCAGTTGAAAGAAATGTTTAAATATCCCTTTTTTAAATTTCCTTAAAAGTGATCAAGTCTATGAAAAACTTAATTTAACTCCAATAATTTTCTGTTTTTCTTCAACCCAAAAAGGTTTGAGTCTTTATAATTAAGTCTTACAATTTCGCTTTATATCACATTTTAATATATTTGATGAGTTAATATTTACTCAATAGAAAACAAATATCATATCTATTGGAATAATCTTTTAATTAAAGAGTCAAATGATTTTCATTTACATAATAATATTATAAGAGACTAGTGTGTCAATAGCAAGGGTCAAATATTTATTGACTTTCGTCACTTGATTTTAATGGAATTCCTTTTTGTGTTTTTTTTTGTAGATTAACTTGTTTGACTTTAAAACACAAATTTTAGCAAATGTGTGTAAAGTTCGCCTACACATATATTAAAAATAGAAAAAAGGAAATTGGTATTTATATCCTGCAATTTCTGTTTTCTTAAAAATAGAAAAAAGGAAATCGGTATTTATATCCTGCAATTTCTTTTTTCTTTTATTAAACTTTATAAGAGTAACAAACAAAAAAATTAGTAAAAAATTTTAAAATTGATTAAAAAGAAAGAGAAAAAATTTAGTAAATAAAATCCTTGACGCTTCTAAATAATAATAATGATGACTTATTTGTTATCTGGGACAAGAAGTCTAGCGTATTATATCCTTAAATTAAATCCAACTTAATAAGAGCTCCTGGTTTTCTATAACTGTTAATTAGGCTTACAAGCACCGTGTTTTAGCTTCATCCTGGTACAAGTCTAAAAACTAATTTCTCAAATTTTCATCGGGCTATGATTAATCTCAAAAGATAACATTTTTAGGTAACATGAATTAAAAAAAAATACAAAAAGTTTTTTATAAAAAATACTGCCACAACTTGTATTTTTATCAGCAGATTTTAAAAGAATTAAATTTTTAAAAAAGTTTTTGCATAAAAAAAAATGCGCCATATATCCTTTTTCAAAGTCTTTAAAAATTGGCTCCGATTATAGAGGTAAGGTCTACAAATTTAGAAAGAATAATATAATATTTTTAATTAAATCTAAAATTTTAAAATATTTAAAATTCATAAGAAATTAAATGTTTATTTTTCAACAATTAATTTAACTTTTGTCAATATACATATTTCTTTTTTTATACTTAGAAATTTTTATTTTTTATTTAAGTTATACTCTACTATTCTTGTTGTTGTTTCAGCATATTTTAGTGTTTCTAATTAAGTTTTTCTCTTTCTCTGCTGTCAGTACGTTCTTTTGTCTTGCCACCATTATCCTTTTTGCCCTTTAGCATGTGCTTTAGATTAGTATGAGACATTGTTGTTTTGAATGCTGAACCATGATGACTTGGCTGTTAAGAAAACAGCACAAACGAAACAATGTGAAATGTATCTAAATAAAAACACATATAACGATATCGTAAATTTTTAATACCCTGGGGAAATCGTCATTGTATTCTGGCAGAACAATAAGTTTTCATTATTTTTTTTGCTCTTTTTTAGTACTTTTTTCAAAAAGCGTTGGCTATTATAAGCAGGGTGGGGGTTTAATTAATGAAATTAATTTTTTTTTTCGTTTACTTTCAAAGTAATAAGATTTTTTAAGTGTTTTTAATACAGTATTAAAAGAAATATGTAAAGAAATGTGGTAAAATTTTTTTAAAGAGAGAAAAATCTTCAAAATAGTTTTAGTTATGTGAACTAAGAAAGGTGTATTTAAAAATACTATTAAAGTATTAACTTTAATTTAATTTTTTTAATATTTTTTAATTAAATATTGTTAAAATTTTAATACAACAACTTGTGCTCATTTCAAGAGATTTCAAATATATAAAAATATTTTTATTAGAAAGAAAAATATTTTTGTTTTATATGTGTCCTTTTTCTGAGGGTATTTAGCATTCGAGTATGCTTTAAGCTTAAAAGCTTATAAATACGAATGAAAAAACACTTTTATTTGAATGATATAGAAAAAAATGTTCTTATAAGTAGCGACTAAATTCTATTAAGGATTTCCAACAAAATTAAAACGTTTTTTTTAACCAATTAATAAAAATGTTTTTATGCACTACGACTCGTATTTACTGCCCAGGATTCTGGAAGTATGTAAAACAATTTGATAAAACAGGAATTAATAAACCTTTCCGAATGTCCTTTTTGAGTGGGCACTCCTTTAAGCTTACAATTCAATTACTAAGAACTCTAATTTGTTAACAATATACAATAGAAGTTGAAGTTTTTTCAAACGCTTCTTGTTTTAAATTTACATTTTCGTTGGCCCAATTTTTATTTAAAGCCCAATTTTAAATTTTTCAATTCTAAAAATACAAATATTTTATTTGTTTATTTTTCTTTAGCAATATATTCCCTTATAGAATTTTGTTTTGTGTAAAATTTCTATATTTTTTAAATTTCTATTTAAATACAAATTCTGTTCATATATCCTTTATCGTTTTTTCGCATTTAAATATTTTGCATATTTTTCTATAACAATTTGTATTTTCATTATAATATATTATATATGCCAACACAAATTGAATTTATGGGTTAATAGAAAACTTTCTCATATATCTTTTTTCGTTCAATAAAAAAAATATTTGTGTGCTCTAAAGATATGCACAAATATTTTTTAATAAATAAAGGCACAAGACATATTTTTATAAGTACAAGTATGTCTTTTCTTTAGTTTTTAATAGATTTTATACAAAATTTGTTTCTCTAAGCTTACATATCCTTTAAAATTTCTTCTTATTGTTGTAAATTTATTTTTTAAATTTCTTGCATATTTGTGTGTTTAAAAAAATAATTTGAATATTTAAAATGTTTTAAGGTTGTTTTAAAGAATTTTGTAATTTGTGTTTTAAATAGATTTTATCTGCAGAAATATTTTAAATTTGCATTAAATTTTCAATGTTATTTTGCATATAATTTATTTGTGTTTGGTATTTTATATTTTTTTTACCAAGCGTACATAATAAGCAAGTATTTTTAAGTATGTTATTGTAAACCACAATTCATTTTAAAGATTAAGCCATAATTACTTGTTACAATATATAAAATAAACGAAAAAGTGATCAAGTAATTCATATATCATTTTCTGAAATATTTTTAATGGTTTTTCTTCTTATTTTTTTGTTAAGGTCAATGATTTTTCTTTACAAAAAGACTAAATTTTGTTTGTTTTTGTTGTTTTTTGAGGCATTTAAAAGTTTGTCTCCACACAAATGCCTTCTCGGAATAAGCATTTTGGGCTATAATTAGCTCGTCTACCATATTATTCCCTTCAATACCCCTGTGTCCACAAACCCAGTAGATGTGCACTTGCCTCCCCTGCGCACTTGTGGTGATGCATCATTTTACTCGGAGACAAAATGCTGTCTATTGTTTTGCCCTAAGAAATAAAGAAACAGAAAAAGTAAAGGCAGGAAATTGAACAAAGTTAGCAAAAAGAAAAGAATTAGTAGAGAGAGACAAGATAAATGGTCCAAGAACTAAAGCTGCTCGTTAGCCATTTAAGGACTTTAGTCTACCCTAGCATCTCGTAGAGGTCTCAGTCGTCTCCTGACAAGGACAGGAAATTGGCAGAGCAAATGATGCGATCACCAGTAAGCAGCCTTAAGTCTTTTTTACCCAAGGACAACATGTATCCTGGTCCTTTTCGCTGATGGTATGAGTCCAGCACCTGATTGCCCTGTTCCTGAATTCGCACAGTGGAGGAAAAATCGAGGCAGTTGCCGTATTGGCATTTGCCTGAGAGACCCCTCGCGCCAATTTATCTGCAGTCTCATTCTCTGGTATCCAAAAGTGTCTCGGAACCCAGCAGGGCGTAATGCCCTCGAGTACCTGGAGCGCTGATCTGTAGTCTTTGACCGCTTTTGACCTCACCAGTCTTGAACTTAGAGCCCTAAGAGTAGCTTGGCTATCCACATAAATGATGATGCGTTCTCCTCTAAAGCCACTGTCCTGCCGAGATAAGTGCGCGGCCCGCGTTATCTCAAAAACAAGACCATAGCTGCGATCCCTCCCATCCATTCGCAAATAAGTTAAACGTCCTTTGGTATGGGCGAAGGTCCGGCAACCATTCGTGTTTTTCTATTGGTATATTTGGCTTTCCAATTAAGCTAAGTTTGGGATCATATAGTCACTGCCTCGTATCACACCGGCTGCTTTGTTTTAGTAGGGTTGAAATTAACTCACTAGTTAAGATTTGGTGAGAAGTGCAAATAGTGATTTTTTACAAGAGTGGTCTGAAGATAGATTCAACGAAACTTAAGCCTTAACAAGTCTTGGGAATAAACTTTTCGTTATCCTTAAACCAATAACATCTGGAATTTTATTTTAGTCAATTGTCACATAGGTGGATTGTGCAGTTGAAATTAAATCCAGTTCCAATTTAGAAACGAAATTGTCATCGAATTAGATGGATGTCCTTGTACGCATACTTAGCGTTGTAGTCGCCAGCAGCTACAATACGGGAATCTAAAAATTTATAATTATTGTTGTACTTATGTTTGGTTGGATCTTTCTTAAACGAAAACTATAACCACTTGTTTTAAAGCCGCTTTAAAATTTCACATACATTTATAAACATAAAAGCATTCCTTTTCATAAAAAAGTGGGTCCTTATTTATATTAAAACCAAAATTATTTTAATTTTTTAAACAAAAGAATACGCTTCTAAACGAAAAAGAAAAATAAATATAAAACAAAAATATATATGGATGGGTGTGTTTACAATGTAAAAACAAAAGAAGAAACAATTTTTTGCAGGACAATGACTCTTTACGTAAATTTGGACCACCCACAGGATGTTACATTTGTTTACATTCATAGAAACTTATCTTAATAAATATTACGATTTCTAAATTATAAAAATCTCTTGAAATCTCCTAAAAAATTGTCATATAATCTTTGTAATATTAGTTTGTCCAGTTTTATTTATTTCTATTTTCTCTTAGCTATTTCAAATTATTCTAAGGATATTAATCTGGTCCTTACTTGTTATACCTTAAAATAAATAAAATGTTTTGTTTGCACAGCGAGGGAGTAAGAAATAAACAAAAATTGCCTTGTCATCAATTTGGAATTTAAGTTGGTTTCTTTTATAGACTAAAGTTTTATGTTTGAGCAGCATAAAAGATGCAGGAAATGTACGATATTAAAATTCCTTAAAAAAAACTCTAAGGAGATAAACAAAAAAAAAAGAAATAAAGTAAACTATCATTACATCTCTTCAAGTAGGCTTCTAATGTTGGTAAGTCTGGTCTTGTTTACAATAACAACTATTGCTCACATGTTTGAACTTTATGTTTTATTTTGTATGTGAGTTAAAACATATGTTTGTTTGTATGTATGTTTAAACAATAAATGTGCATGAGTGCTTGACCACTTTGTAAGACTCTGATAATAAAAATGCTTAGTAAGTTAGATTTTGATTACGATGATTGTGCCTTTTTTGTTTGTCTTAGGATAAGAATAAGAAATCTGTAAGTTTGTACACATGGAGCACTTTTAAAGTTTAAAGACTTCTTTAAGGACTTCGATTTATTACACAAAATGTATATACATACTATAACAAAGTTAAATTGAATTATGAAAATTTAAGAATTAAAGGGTTTCTTTTGTTAGAATTTTTACTCAAAATTTATTGGTAGAAATGATGACTTTAAAACAGTTGTTATATTACAATTTACACGGCTTAACTACAGGGCTAAATAAAAAAAATATTCAGAAAACGTTAAGCCACAACTTGTATTTGCCCATGTGGTTTCTAAAATAATCTGATTTTTTGTTTGGTACTTAAAACAAAACAAATTTGCCCTATATCCTTTTTTTTTTTTAGAAAATATTACATTTTATATAAACCTCTTATTAATAAAAATTATCTTTTTACGCTTATAATATGTTCTTGGTATGCTTACTTAAGCAGAATTACGGCAAAATTTTTTAAAGTTTTTCAATAAAGCATTTGCATATTTTAATAAGCATTTTTTAAAATTTTGTTTATGGACAACATGTGGTTTCCTCTACTCTTTCTATTAAGAAATAAATTTTTGATTTAAATTGGAAACCAAAAAAGTTTTTCATATATCCTTTTTTGATTTAAATACAACAATGTGTTTATGTTTTTTTTGTTAAAAAAAATACCAACAAATTAAGATAGGCTACCTGAGAATATTTCTTTGGGTTCTTTTATTTATTCAATAGGGCCAAGACTTTTTAATAAAACAGAAGGGGTAAATGTTTTCTTTTAAATTGCTTTCACTGGGTAACTTCAAAGGATCCTGGACTGATTCGCCATTTATCCTTTTTTAAGAATATCGTATATTTAAATTAAAGTCCTTATTTACACAATATAATCATTGTACGGCAATAATATATATTTTAACAAAATGTGTTGCTGATGTGCTTACTTATGCAAAACTAATGCAAAATTTTTAACCTTATTATTAATTAGGCATTTACATATTTTAAGAAACATTTTGTTCTAATTTTTATTTAATGGACAACATGTAGTCTTCTTCATTATTTTTAGTTAAAGCAAAATTTTTGTTTAAAATTAAAAAACAAAAAAGTTTTTCATATATCCTTTTTCGAAAATTTGAAAATTTTTCTTGTAGTTTAATTTTTTTTTTAAATTCCAAAAAATTTAAATACGCATCCACGGAATATTGTTGTTAGTGTTCTTTTTAATCAATTGGGCCAAGACTTCTTTGTAATACAAAAAAATAGTTTTTTTTAATCTTTAAACAAAAGCTTTGCCCAATATCAATTCCTTTTTTTTTATTTTACACCAAGAGCTTATAATAAGTAATAAAAATTTTTTTTAGCAAGATATTGAAAAGTTTCTGTAAATTTTAAAACAAATTTTTGTTTACTTTTGAAGATTTTAACTTATAAAAATTTTTTTTAAAAAGACATTAAAAAATATTTAACAAATTAAAAAAATTACATAAAAACTTTAAATTATTTTTAAAAATGTATCAAGTAAAAAGATACTGCACGTATTAATAATTTTTTACCTAAAAAACGAAAGAATATCAATAAAAAAATATTATCAATTTATAAATTTAAAAAAAAGTTTTTATGGAAACATTTTTACGCCACAACATGTAGTTACCAACAAATATTTAAAAACTTTTTAAATACATTTTCGAACATTTTCAGCAAAAAAGTTTTTCATATATCCTTTATTTAGATAAATGAAAAATTTTAGCAAATTCTTGTTACAAAACAAAGTTTTTTCACCTTAAGCTAGAAAACCATTTTAGCACTCATACATATACATACATGCATAACCTGGATTTTATAACAAACCTCTAAAACAAAAAATTTTTGCCATTTTAACACCATAAGCTGTTTTGTTCTAAAGTTCTAAAGTTTTTGCTCACGTAATTTCGCTTATAAAATTTTCAATAATAAATAAAATTAACGTAAAGTCAGAATGTTTAATAATATTTTGTATAAAAAAATATTAAAGCCGCAACGTTTATTTACCAAAAAGGATAACACTTTATTAAAAAAAATTTTTGCTTTCCTTATTTAATTAAAAAAGTTTGTTTGTTAATTTAAAATTTTTTTAAGGGTTTTTAGCTAACAGCATACAAATTTGTACATTTTCAAATTTAAAAGTTTTTCAATATCCCTTTCTATGGACCAACAATTTCTTAGTATAACTTTTGAAAATTCCTAACATTCTTTTCAAATTAAAATTTTTATTTAAGCTTCACGAAATAAAACTTTGTCCAATGTCCTTTTTTTTACAACTTTGGTTCAGTTAATAACAGTGGATGACCATCTTTAGAGTTAAAGTGTTTTATTTAGTGCCTTTAGTTTTCTTAAAAAAACATGAAAATCTTATTAAGTTGAATAAAAACTTTCTAGGACTTTTTCTGTTTCTTCCAGCCTCTCTAAGAGCCCTGAGAGCCCGTAGTTTTTTTAAATCTTTGCTTGCTATCCTACAATATTTCTTACTTATTTTTTATTTCCTGTTTCAGAGTATTTTATTTTCTATTAAAGAAGCAAAGAAATAAAAAAAAAATAATAAAAATAGAATTTCATTTAACTTTTTGTGATATTATTATCTATTTTATTTCTATAATTTTTATATATCTTTAGGCTTAAGGAAATAGAACATTATGTACCGGACATAATGTTTTTTTTCTTGTGTTCACACATACAACACTTTATCTAAAAAAAAATCATAAACTTTGTTTTTTTTTTTCTGAAAGGACCAAACAATGCCTTCGAAATTTATATGTTTGGCTATTTAAGGACTTTATATATCCTTTTGGAGTTTGCTTCGAAAACTATGAGGTGAAAAATGAACGGAAATGTTAGGACAAACATAGCATTTTAGTTATTTTAGATATTTATTTGTAAACAAATTGTTATAAAATAAAAAGAAAGCTAGAAAATTATTCTATAAAATAAAGACACGCACAAAGCATATTAAAGGCCTTATAACTCTAATACCATTACATTCTCTTCCTTTTATTGGTACACAAGCATACACATACATATCTAAGCTTAAATGGAAAATAAACATTTATTTCAACTTGAGTAAGTTGTATATTTGTGTGCGTTTGTTTGAGTATTGGCTTGTATTGTTTGTTAAGAGTTTAGGCAAAAATTTAACTTTTGTTTTTCCAAGGATTGAAGAGTTTAGAAAAAACAAAAATTTTGTGGTTTTAACATAATATTTTGTTAGATTTTTGTTATTCTTACTTCCTGTATGAATATATGTTTGTGTTTTTAGTTCGTTTGTATGTAAAGTAGATTTAAGTAAAGGCAAATATTTTTTTGTATATAAAGGACATTATTTATTTTAGAATATATTTTTCTTGCCTTTCGAGCTAAAATAAATTTAGTTTACTTAATATGTCCATATGTCTTAAAACAATATTTGCCAAACGTCTTTTGGATAAAAATATTTTAATTAAATAAAATTAAAAATTTATGTATAAATTTTGCCCAAACAAAGATTTCTGCATTGCTGTTATTTATGTATATTAGTAAGTTGGGATGCTGGGTGAGGATACCTATATTATACTTACACTCAAAGAAAGTTAAAAATGTTTTAAAATTTTTTTTGTGCCACAACTTGTAGCTTTCTTTGAAGATTACAAAAAACTAAAATTTCTTTTTCTCACTATTAGAACAAAAAAGCATTAAGAATATCCTTTTTTTGCAAAAAATTTAAATATTGCTTAAAACTTTTAGTTCACGAAAATAAAAAAAAAAAAAAAAATATCAAAATAAAGCCGAAAACAAGTTTTATAATATTTTTGTAAGCTTTTAAGTAAAAGTATGAGTTTCCATTTCGCTGGATCCAATTTTACTGATCATAGGTATTCAACTACTAAACAAGTTTCTACCAAGTCTGAAGGCTATACAGATATTAATTTGCTTTTTTGAAACCTTAAAAAATTAATTTTTTCATTCAAGATTTATGCTTTCTTATCCAACTGAACTGTTTAATTTGGTTTAAATAAGAAAATTTTTGTCAAGCTTAAAAGTCTTTAATATAGATCCTTTACTACCTTTGTCAATGTATTTCTTGGGGAAAAAGGCTCGCCCTAACATTTTTTCTAAAAGGATTAAAAACACATGAAATTAAAGCTTAGAAATAAAAAAGAAAGTAGTTATGACCGCTCCTTAGAAATGCAATCTTATTTATTTTAACAAAAGAGAGTTACCACACCCAATTGACCTACCCTTATTCTAAAAAGAAATATATTTCAAAAAAGTTTTTGGCCTACAACTTGTGTTTGTCATTAGGGCTAATAAACATATGAAAATTATTTTTTTAGTTTTTAAAACAAAAAAGTTTTCCATATATCCTTTTTTTAATTTCTTATTTAAGCATATAATGCAAAATAGCAAAAAATAAAAATAAGAAACACTTTTTAATTTTTTATTTAGTTTTGATTATATCCAAATAACTTAATTGAATAAATCCTCTTTGAATTTTGTAAAAACTTTTTTTTTCTGCTTGGGTAGTTTACGCAAATTGTGCCCATATCCTTTCCTAAAAGGATTTTAAATTTTAAGATATTTTATTTTTATCTAAAAATTATATTTATGCATTCTTTTTTCTTGAAATAAATTTAAATTAGTTTAAAATGTTTTAT